>MDKI01288488.1:0-22034 GCA_005239505.1 Nicotiana paniculata
TTTGATGCCAAACGACTCGGAACTAGCCAAACATTACATAAATCGATCAATCTATGCTCAAAAGTTCATATATCCACTATTAAAGTGATTACCCAACCCAAATTACAAGATTCTTAAAATTCACCCCCGGGCCCACACGTCCGGATTCCGGAAATATTTGGAGAAAGTTGTTACCCATAATCTTAGGAACATAATATATGATTTTCACTAAGTTTCATAATAATTTACGTGGTAAAATATCATTTTTATTAAACCCTAGGTTTTTCATCTAAACCCATGATTTCTACCAATTTTCATATTGAAATCTACCCATAATCCATGTATTAAACTCACATTTTGGTAGAAATTACTTACCTCACCAAAGCTAGGTCGAAATCCCCTCATTAGAAGCTCTCAAATCGCCCAAGAGTGAAAGAAATTATGATGAAAATGGCCCTAGCCCGTAATAAATGAGTCTCACTTCCTTCAGCGATTTCCGCACCTGGGGTCATAGGGCCGCACCTGCACCCTCGCTTCTGCGGAATTGACTGGGCCGGCTGGGGGTCACTTCTGCGAACGGGTTCCCTCTTTTGCGGTCCCGCTTCTACGGAGGAGGGGCCGCATCTGCGAAACCTGGGCTGCCCTCCTTTGGCCGCATCTGCGAGGCTTGGCTCGCGCTTACGGCTGCCCAAGCGCAAGTGAGATTTTGATAGATATGGGGAGCTTCAGCTCCCAAAATGGTCCGAGTCTCGTCCGATCGACACTCAGGCCACCCGGGGCCCGCCCGAACATACCCCCAAGTCTGAAATCATAATACGGACTCGCTCGAACATTAAAATTAAGAATCGCACTCAAAACCAATTGAATCAAACTTAAGAACTTCAAGTTCTTCAATTTACTTCCAACGCGCCGAAACGTACTTAAACAACTCGGAATGACACCAAATTTTGCATGCAAGTCTTAAATGACATTACGGAACTATTCCCGATCTCGGAATTATGTTTGGACCTTGATATCACCAAAACCTGCTCCAACCCGAATTTAAAGAACTTTTAAAACTTTCAAGAACCGACTTTCACTGTTAGGCGCTGAAACGCTCCCGCGTCATCCAAAACCCAATTCGAACATACGCCCAAGTCCGAAATCATCATACAAACCTATTCAAACCGCCAATACTGATTTCGAGGTCGTTTACTCAAAATATTGACTGAAGTCAAACTTGGTCTTTCAAGCCAACCTTAAGGAACCAATTGTTCGGATTTCAACCCGAACTCTTCCAAATTTCGAACTAACCATCCTCGCAAGTCATAGAACAATAAAAGCATGCACGGGGAGTCTTGTTTAGGGAGACGGGGTTCTAGAAAGTATAATGACCGGCGATCGGATCGTTACAAAATCGACACCAATTTGTTTAAGATTGGGACATAATTGTTATTGTTAATTTTACACAATCCTATTTACCAATAAATAACAAGTCAGATCTGGAGGGTAGTACACCGTTAATTTTTTTTTTTTACTAAGTGTAACAAGAGGCTAGTCGAGTGTTAATTAGAGAAATATTTAAGAAAAAAAAGGCAAATACGTTTACTATTAAGGCTAATAATCACTTTTTTTAAGTGCAAAAGTTTTAAAAGACAAATGTGCACTTTTGGGTAGTGGAGCTCTGTGGAATTAGAGACAAAATTAGTTTAGAATCAATATAGATTAGAGACATTCTTGGAATAAAAAAGGGATTTTTGTACTAAGAGTTAAGAGAATCAAATGATTTGGAATAGCATATATGGTGTTGGAAAAATATTGGATTATGGAGAATAAGATTTAGCTTGAAGCGTGTCAAAAATACCGTCTTTAAGGATATTTCACTCATACTCTAATAAATATTATTAGCCTTATTCTCCAGGATTCAACAAACTCTTCTAGTATAACTAGGAGCAGAAACAATAAAGATTGTATAAAAAAAACCCAACACAAAAGAAAGGAGAAGAAAACTTTTTACTTTTTTCACACTCTCAAAATAAACACAAACATATACATATATATATAAGCCAAAGTTGGACATCTAATTATTAAATAAAGAAACGTTGCCAATGAGACGTTACCAACGTTCAGACAACTTTTCCAACACCAAACGTTACATCTATTTGTTAATAAAGAAATATTACATAACATGGAAAGAAATTAAGCCAAAACGTTTCAAACACCAAACTCATTATCATCAAAAATCAAATTGATTTTGATAGCCATAACGATAGCCATTAAAGGTTAGTAAAAATATTATATTCAAAGTTATTTAAATTTTTAGTTATAGATATTAAAATATATTCAATTGATTGGTATACTAAAGACCCATTAATATTATATTAAGAGAATGAACCTAGACATCATTTTAAACAATTCTTTTTGAGATATTAAAGCAATTTTTTTCAACAGTCACCCACATAGCTCAAAAAGAATATAAAATTAAATTAAATTAAATTTGCTGGGTTTTCACAAATGAGCATAATGCATCTAATCTGGTGTCACTTGGACTATGAACCAGACCTAGATAAAATAAGATTAAACTTACAGAACAATTGGTGAAGTTTAGAACTTCTATGAACCAAGAATTCTTTTATAAGTTTAGTGTCTTCTCTATTACATTATACTCGCACATACTTTGTTGTTTTCGTGGTTTTGCGCGACTAGACCATGCGCGCACCTGGTTTTCATGAGTGCTCTAGAAATATTTTGCCGTAAATTTCATAGGAGTGGCCTCACTCCACACTCATATAGGTCCATCCATCAAGTGTATTCTGCAGCACAATACACCACATATAAAAGGCTATGGATTATATTAAGAGTTTAATAACTCAGTCTCTCATTCCTTGCAGTCTTGTACTATATACACACACCATAGGAAGCGACATAATTTAATAGTGCACATTTTATCAACTAATGACTTGTTATTACACATATGAACCTACTTCATGGGATCTCCAATCACATAGGTTGGGTTACCATCATTGTTGATATAACTCAAATTGGCAAAAGTCACATGCCCCTCGATGTTTCAGATATTAATTTTCTTCCCAAAGGTTTAGTCAGAGAATCGGCCAAATTCACTTCTGACTTCACATAATCTATGGAAATAATTCCATCTTTCATCGGCTGCTTTATCACATTATGTTTCAATATATCTACTCTTCCCATTACAGGATTTATTTTTAGTAATGGCTATTGTAGCTTGGCAATCACAATGAATCGACACAGAAGGTGTCGGTTTTATTCCTAGTGGAATACTTCCCAAAAGGTTCTTTAACCACTTCGACTCATTGTCAAACAATTTCATTGCCACAAACTCATATTTCATGGTAAATCTAGCTATTATTGTTTGTTTAGCTGATTTTCATGCCACACCACCTCCACCAAGGGTGAACACATAACCACTAGTGGGTTTTGTCTCATCTGAATCAGAGATTCAGTTAGCATCATTGTATCCTTCTAGTACAGTAAAAAATCCATTATGTTTAATACCATAGTTCATAGTAACTCTCAAATATTTCATTACTCTTGCTAATGCATTCTAATGATCATGACTCGGGTTTTGGGTATATCTACTCAATCTACACAGAGCATATGCAATATGAGGTCTAGTAAAATTCATCAAATGCATTAAAATACCAATAATTTGAGCATTTTGATTTTGATCTACAACATCTCCCTTATTCTTTTTAATTAACTACTAGCATCATAAAGAGTGCTTACAGGTACCACATCAAAACAATCAATTTTTTTAAGAATTCTTTCAACATAATATTTTTGAATCAACATCAAGCTATTGCCATTTCTTATAATTTTCATTCCTAAAATAACACTAGCTTCTCCCATGTCTTTCATCTCAAAATTAGAAGAAAAGAAAATTTTGGTTTTATGTACTAAATCAAGACTAGAACTAAAAATAAGCATGTCATCCACATAAAGGCAAATAATAACACATGTATCATCTGCACATTTATCTACTTCAATTGATGGAAAACCATCATAATCAATACTTGATCAAATTTTTCATGCCATTGTTTAGGTACTTGCTTTAGACCTTATAAAGATTTTAGCAATTTACATACTTTATTTTCTTGGCCAAACACTATACAACCCTCATGTTGCTCCATGTAAATTTCTTCTTCCAAATCACCATTTAAAAATACAGTTTTAACATCCATTTGGTGAAAAAAAGTTTATAAATAAAAGCCAAGGTAAGTAAAAAATGAATTGAGAAAATTCTAGTTACAAGAGCATAAGTATCAAAATAATAAACATTTTACTTTTGAGTAAAACCTTTTGCAACAAGTCTAGCTTTATATTTATCAATGGAACCATCCGGATTGAGTTTTTTCTTAAATGGAACCATCAATAGCTTCTTTCCAAAATGAGGTATGACAAAGAAATACCTTCAGAATATGTTAAAGGATCATTATCCACAAGATAGGTATAAAAATCATTACCAAAAGATTTTTCTTTCCTTGGCCTTTGCTTCTTCTTAAATCCTCTGTAACGACCTGATCGATCGTTTTGAGAATTCAAGTATTGTTCGGTGGCATAAGGTCTTGAGCAGCTTCGTATGGTGATTTTAGACTTAGGCATGCGTCCAGAATTGGATTTGGAGGTCTGTAGGGTAATTTGGAGTATTTCGGCGAAAGTTGGAAAAGTTGAAGTTTTGAAGGTTGAGAGGTTTGACCAAGAGTTGAGTTTAGCAATATTGGGGTTAGAATGCGATTATGAGAGTTGTAACAACTCTTTTATGTTATTTGGGACTTGCCTACAAAATTTTACGTCATACCGGTTTGGTTTGATAGGTTTCGACGTAAGTTTTAGAAGTTGGAAGATTTGAAAGTTCATAAGTTCAATCATGGTGCGATTCATAGTTTTGAAATTTTTTTATATGATTTGAGACCTCGAGTCGGTCCGTGTTAGGGTATGGAACTTATTGGTATTCTTGGACGGGGCCCCGGGTGTGTTTCGAACGAGTTTCGGATGATTTTTATGCTAGTGTTCAGGTCTGCTTCTGGTTTACCGCATCCGCAGAAGTTTGATCGTAGATGCGGAGTCGCTTCTATGTGTGTTTTGTCTCTTCTGTGATGTTGAGGCCTGAGGCAAAGCTTCGCATTTGTGGAGTGTTGATCGCAGATGTGATGGCCGTTTTTGCGGCCCATTGATCACAAATGCGGAGATTTACGCTTTCGCGTGTACCTGTGCGCTTATGTAGTGCCGCAGGTGCGACTTCCTTTTGAAAAAGTGCAGCCACTGGGATGCATTTGAGTTTTCATATGCGAACGTTTCTTGCAAATGCACTTATTTGTCCGCAGATATGAAAGTCATGTGCAGAGAGTTTATATTCGAGGATTTTGTCATTTTCTCCATATTTTGAGTTTTAGACCTCGGTTTTGGGAATTTCTTTGTGGGTTTTTCAAGAAAATAGATTGATTAAGTGTTCTTCACCTAGAATTTAATATATCACATGATTTTATCTTTATTTTTATCATTTAATTTGTATTTTGAGTTGAGGAAAATGGAGGTTTTTGAAGAAAAGTTTCAAAATGAAAAATCATGATTTGAGAGATGAATTGGTATCGGAATTTGATAATTTTAGTATGGTTAAACTCGTATTGGAATGGGTGTTCAGTTTTTATGAAATTTGTCGGGTTCCGAGTTGCGGGCCCGAGGGTCGACTTTTGGATCGATTTTTAGATTTTGATAAAGATTGAGGCCTTATGATCCAGAATAGTTTCTTATGAGTTTTATTTGTGCTTTGAAGTTATTTTGGTTAGATTTGAGTCGTCTTGAGTCATTTCACCCGAGAAGTTCATTTTAGAGCATCGTATTGTCTTCTTTGAGAAGAATCTTGCCTAACCTTGTGTGGGGGAAACTATCCCTTAGGATTTGAGTCTTCTATGCTAATTGACGCGAGGTGATGAGTACGTGCTCAGACTTATTTGTGGAAAATTTCCCTTTTAGGGTTCTTAGGTCTTTGTATTCACTGAATATGTAGTTGTTCTCATTATGATTACGTTTCTTAATTACTAGTTTCACCTCTACCTATTTTAATTAGAATTAATTTCTTCATGATCCACTCTTGTTGCTTATTTGATTCATCTGTGCCTTAACTGAAATTGTTATCTCTTTTATTGCCATGTTATCCTTCCTAATTTTTTATCTTTATTTGAAGTATAATTATCTCCTCACCCTTAATTGAGACTATGATTATCTTCCTCCTGCTTATCCTTATTGAATTTGTTGTATCATTTTCCTTAATGGAGCCCGTTCCGATGCTTGTTATACATGTGGACATCTGGGGCATATGATGCGAGATTTCCCAAATAGAGATTCTGGGGGTATGGCACAACCAGCGAATTCATCAACAACATCATATATGTCTGTGCATCCTTCAGGACGCGAGTCTCAGTCTTCACCGGGTAGAGGTCGAGGCAGATGTAGAAGTTCTAGTTCAAGTGGTAACCAGAATCGTAGCTATGCTTTAGCGGGTCGACAGACCAGGAGACTTTACCAGACGTTGTGACAGGTATGTTGACCATTTGCTCTCACGATGCTTATGCCTTGATAGACCCAGGATCTACTTTATCGTGTATTACCCCATTTGTTGCGGGGAAGTTTGGTATAGTGCCTGAAATACTAAGTGATCCTTTTGCGATATCTACACCGGTTAGAGAATCGATAATTGCTAGACGTGTTTACCGAGGTTGTACGGTGACAGTTTGTAGCCGTCAGACCTCAGCCGACCTAGTTGAGCTAGAGATGTTGGATTTTGATGCTATCATGGGCATGGACTGGTTGGTAGCTTGATATGCCATAGATGATTGTCGAGCAAAGACAGCCAGATTTCATTTTCTGGGTGAGCCAGTCCTTGAACGGATAGGTAATACAGCGACACCCAGAGGTAGGTTTATTTCCTATCTAAAGGCGAGGAAAATGATCTCAAAAGGGTGCATTTATCATATTGTGCGA
This sequence comes from Nicotiana paniculata, assembly GCA_005239505.1. Lineage (NCBI taxonomy): Eukaryota > Viridiplantae > Streptophyta > Magnoliopsida > Solanales > Solanaceae > Nicotiana > Nicotiana paniculata. The sequence continues at coordinate 6,979 of MDKI01288488.1, forward strand.
GTTAGAGATGCAGATGTTGAGATACCTACACTTTAGTCTATTTCAGTAGTCAAAAAGTACCAGATGTATTTCCAGATGAATTTCCAAGTATTCCTCCAGAGCGAGAGATTGATTTTGGCATCGATTTGCTTCCGGGAACTCAACCAATATCCATCCCTCCGTAAGAATGTAACCTGCCGAATTGAAGGAGTTAAAGGAGCAGTTAAAAGATTTGCTGGAGAAAGGTTTCATCAGGCCCAGAACCTCACCTTTGGGTGCACCGATATTGTTTGTACGGAAGAAAGATGGCTCGCTGAGGATGTGTATCGATTATAGGCAGCTGAACAAGGTAACTATTAAGAATAAGTATTCACTTCCAAGGATAGATGACTTGTTTGATCAGTTGCAGGGAGATAGATGCTTTTCAAAGATATATTTGAGGTCGAGGTACCACCAGGTCAGAGTTCGGGAGAAATATATTCCCAAGACAGCCTTCAAGACCCGATATGGCCACTTCGAGTTCCTTGTCATGTCCTTCGGGTTGACGAATGCACCTGCCATATTCATGGACTTTATGAATAGCCTATTCCGACCATTTTTAGATCTGTCCGTGATAGTATTTATTGACTTCTGGTTTATTCACGTTCAGAGGATGAGCATGCGGACCACCTGCGAGCGGTACTCCAACCCCTCCGTGATAGTAAATTATATGCTAAGTTTTCTAAATGTGAGTTCTGGTTGAATCCGTAGCATTCTTGGGGAATTTTATCCGATGGAGGTATAAAGGTAGACACTCAGAAGATTGAGGATGTGAAATCTTGGCCTAGACCTACAACTCCAACAGAGGTTCGTAGCTTTCTAGGCTTAGTAGGATACTACCAGAGTTTTGTAGAGGGTTTTTCTTCCCTTTCGGCACCATTGATGAAGTTGACGCGGAAAGAAACTAAGTTTCAGTGGATAGAGGCTTGCAAGCAGAGTTTCCAAGAGCTTAAAAACAGGTTGACCTCAGCGCCAGTTCTAACACTTCCAAAGGGTCCAGATGGTTATGCCATGTATTGTGATACCTCACGTGTCGGGTTAGGATATGTCCTGATAAACATGGGAAGGTAATTGTGGATGATTCAAGGCAGTTAAGGAAGCACGAGCGGAATTATCCGACCCACGACCTCGAGTTAGCTGCGGTTGTCCATGCACTTAAGATATGGCGGCATTATTTATATGGTGTTCATGTTGATGTATTCACATATCATAAAAGCCTGCAATATATCTTCAAGAAAAAATAGTTGAATTTGCGACAGAGGCAATGGCTTGAGTTATTGAAAGATTACGATGTTAACATTCTCTACCATCTAGGGAAAGCTAATGTTGTAGCAGATGCCTTAAGTCGGCGATCTATGGTAGCTTAGCACATGTAGAGGCCGAGAAAAGACAATTAACTAGAGAGATTCATCAATTGGCTTGCTTGGGGGTTCGGTTAGTAGACTCTAGCGGTGATGGAGTTGTACTCCAAAATACTGTAAAATCATCTCTCATAACTGAAGTAAAGGAGAGGAAGTACGAGGACCTAGAGTTGGTCAAGTTGAGAGAGCGAGTTCCGCAGCAGAAGAAGTTGTTGTTAGAGCCTAAGGGAGATGGGGTTCTCAAATATAGGGGCCATCTTTGTGTTTCATATGTAGCAAGGCTAGAGATAGGATTATGTCAGAGGCACATTATTCGTGGTACTCCATTCATACTGGGTCGATGAAGATGTACCATGACATTAAGGATGTGTACTGCGGAATGATATGAAGAAGAACATTGCTGAGTTTGTCGCTCAATGTCCTAGTTGGCAGCAGGTGAAGGTAGAGCACCCGAAGCCTAGAGGGATAATGCAGACTATAGAGTTCCCGACGTGGAAACGGGAGGCGATAACATAGACTTTGTCACGGGTTTACCTCGTTGTCATCGTAAGTTCGATTCTATATGGGTGATAGTCGATAGGATCACGAAATTAGCTCATTTCCTACCGCTCAGATCTACATATACAATAGAATATTATGCAAAGTTATATATTAAGGAGATAGTGTGGCTACACGAAGTACCAATATCTATTATATCTGTTCGTGGGGCCCATTTTATACAACATTTTTGGAGGTCATTTCAGAGAGGTCTAGGGACTCAGGTGAATCTCAGCACAGCTTTTCATCCACAGACTGATGGAAAAGTCGAGCGCACAATTCAGACGCTCGAGGATATGTTACGAGCATGTGTGTTGGATTTTAAAACAAGTTTGGATGAACATTTACCTCTTATCGAGTTTGCATTTAATAACAGTTACCACTCCGGTATCCAAATGGCTCCGTACGAGGCTTTGTATGGTCGTAAGTGCAGATCTCCTATATGGTAGTTTGATATTGGAGAATCTGGGTTACATGGGCCAGACCTGGTTCAGCAGGCCGTAGAGAAAGTAAAGCTTATTCGGGAGCGACTGTGTATTGGTAAAAAATAGAAATTACACGTGTAATATCTTGGATGACAAAGCAATATATGTGGAGCAATGGAAGAGCGACAACTAGATGAGAGCTTAGAAATAGGTATGGGGTAAACACCCACAAGATAATTAGAAGCGGAAGCTCCAGTCTAACTGAGGAGTTGAAGAGACATGGTCAGAATGAACCAGGGCAGAATAAAGGACAGATTCATAGATCTTCAATCAATGAGCTAAACGTTACAAAATCTTCACGCAACAGTTATGATTACCTATTGTAATGTTATATTAATGATATAAATATTCATTAATGTTCAATCATTAAGAAGAGTAGACGTTATATTAAAAAGTTCCCTATAAAAGGGAGTAAGATCTCACTTGTAGAGACACGTTCGAACCACTACTGAAATATACTTACTTTTATGGTATCCTATTGCTTTCTTATTTACAAGTTTAAATCCTATTATTATCTAATTTCTTTGGTTATCAGAAACCCGAGTACTTCTTAAAATAGCTTTGACTAAGAATCCAATTCTTTGGTTAAACAAATTGGTTCCGTAACCGGAAATCTGATAATCCTTTTTTGTATTCCTAAGTTATCTTTACTTAATATGTCAAAACACCAACGACAACAACCAACAGGAAACTTAAACTCCAATTGCATCGCCTCAGGGAACCCCACGAGGTTAAGGAGACAATTCCCCGGTAAGATCCACAACTCACAACAATGACCAGATTGGAAATGAACAAACAGGAGAGCAAGACACTATGAAGCAAATAGTTGTTGAATATGTGAATGAAGCTCTTCAAGCTTTCGTGAGGGGGATACCAACTATACCACCTACGCCTCCTCCAAACAACACTGAAACTGTTGGAAATCCAAAATATGGATTAGCTAATTATGGAAGTAGAGGCACTCCAAAAGAATCCGTCGAAGGGAGACCAGGTATGACTAATAATTCAGATTTACAATCTTTAATACTAACCTTGCAGAAACAGGTGAAGGAACAAAACCGATCGTATCGAACAAATTCCTGGCGTGCCACCTGTCATCAAGGGGATTGATATTGATAATACTCTCAACAACCATGGAAGCCAAGTGCAGCACCTTTTCCGATTCCCAAAAAATTAAAAATGCCCGATATACCAAAATATGATGGGACAACTGATCCACGTGACCATGTTACTGCATTCACCACGGGAGTAAAAGGCAACGACTTAACTAAGCAGGAAATCGAGTCTATGCTGGTCAAAAAATTTGGAGAAAAGCTTACCAAAGGAGCACTAACGTGGTATTCTCTCTTACCCAAAAATTCTATTGATTCTTTTGCTGAGCTTGCAGATTCATTTATAAAAGCACATTCCGGTGCACAAAAAGTGGAGAAAAGAATGGAGGACATATTCAAAGTAAAACAGGGAGATACAGAATTGCTTCGTGAATTTGTAGACAGGTTTCAACGGGAAAGGATGGTGTTACCAAGAGTACCTGACAACTGCGCAGCTATGGCATTTGCGAGCAATCTAAATGATAAAATCTCTGAAGCCACGAGGAGACTCAAAGAAAGTCTACGAGAATTCCCAGCTACGACGTGGAATGATGTTTATAACAGGTACGACACCAAATTGCGAATTGAAGAGGATACCATAGCTCAATCAAAAGCAGAAGACAGAACAAACTCTAGGCGCTCAGAATCAGAGAGGAGAACTGGTCAAAATAGGTATGAGCCATATATGGGACCTTCGGGACGAGAAGCTCGTTCCAAATTTGAAAACACACGGCCTGATCACAGACCGTCAAACAGAGATTTAAGTTCATCATCATCAAGATTCAAAAAAGATCGAGATGAACGAAATAGAGGTAATAACACGTATGCAAGAATTATAACTTCAATGTAAGTACTTCAGAGTTAATTACAGTATTAAGAAATGTGGGTGATAAAGTTTGATGGACCAAAGAGATGAGATCAAATGCAAATAGAAGGAACCCAGACTTCTGGTGTGAATTTCACAACGACCACGGGCACAGAACATCAGAATGCAGGTTACTGCAAGGTGAGGTAGAACACTTACTAAAACAGGGCTATCTAACTGAATTGTTTAGTGAAAAAGTTAAGCAAGTATATATTAAGAACAGGTAGGAGCCCCCAAAACCACCGTCTCCGAAGAGAACAGTAAATGTGATAAACGGAGGAGAGGGGGTTAATGGCGTGACCTATACCTCAGCAAAAAAGACAACGAAGTTCACAATAACCCACGGGAAATAGACTCGTGAAACCTTGGAGGCTGATAGCATAACATTTGACGATGAAGATTCAGATGGGTTATTGATCTCATATAACGACGCACTGGTAATATCTTTACTTATACATGAAGTGAGAAGAGTATTGATTGATCCAGGTAGTTCAGTTAACATCATTCTACTAAGAGTGGTGGAGGATATGCTAATGGGAGACATTTAAACCAAAGGAAGGGGAAAGGTTATACATTTATCTTGATGTGGCAGAAATAGTCGTAAGTGCAGTCCTGGTAAGGGAGGACAAAGGTAAGCAATCTCCTATCTACTATGTACGTAAGTCCTTACTAGATGCTGAAACTAGATATCCTCATCTAGAAAAATTAGCCTTGGCTCTAATCATGGCAGCTAGAAAGTTAAAATCGTACTTTCAGTGTCACCCAATTACTATTGTAACTTCATATCCTTTGATAAATATTTTGCATAAGCAAGAACTGTCAGGAAGACTGGCTAAATGGGCAATAGAACTAAGTGAATATGGCATAGTCTATCAACCTAGGACTGCAATAAAGTCTCAAAGGAGCCGGGTTGGGAATTGTTTTAATACCACCTTCGGGTGAAAGATAAGGCAAGCTATTAAATGTTATCCCATTACTAACAATGAAATGGAGTACAAAGTTGTTATTGCAGGACTCGAATTAGCACGAGAACTCTCAATTGAGCAGATCGTGATCAAAAGTGACTCACAACTGGTGGTGAACCAGATGCAGGGGACTTATACTGCTAGAGAGACTCGAATGCAACATTATCTGGAAAAGGCACGAGTCCTGGTAAAGCAATTCCAGTCATGAAAGATTATGCAAGTACCTAGAGAGGAAAATGAAGAAGCGTATGCGTTAGCTAATCTTGCAGCAGTTACCGATGTAACAAATAAAGAAAATGCTATTGTGATACACTTATTTCATTCAGCAATTGACCAGGACAAGAATGAGGTAACATTTAATAATCTAACATGGGATTGGAGAAACTAAATTGTAATTTTTTTGCAGAATGGTACCATGCCTGAAGATAAGAAAGAAGCTCAAGCACTTCGCCGAAAAGCTTCACGGTACTGCCCAGTTTGTGACACTCTGTATTGAAAAATGTTTGGAGGTCCCCTAGGAAGGTTCCTTGGACCAAACCAAACTGAGTATGTGATGAAAGAAGTACACGAAGGACATTATGGGAACCACGCAGGTGCAAGATCCTTAGTCAAAACCCTAATCGGAGTAGGGTACTATTGGCCTAAGATGGAAGAAGACGCTGAAAATTTCGTAGCTAAATACGATAAATGTCAGCGATATGCTGACAATATGCATCGGCTCGCAGAATTACTACACCGGGTTGTATCACCTTGGCCATTTATGAAATGGGGAATAGATATAGTAGAACCTCTACCCCAATCGAGAGGAAAGGTACGATTTTTACTTGTATTAACAGATTATTTCTAGAAATGGGTGGAGGCAGATGCTTTTAAACAGGTTTGGTGTACCAAAGGAAATTGTATGTGACAGTGGCCCACAATTCATAGGCTCTCAAATCACAGAATTCTTCCAAAGTTGGCAAATCAAACGAATCACTTCTTCACCATATCATCCCGTGGCTAATGGGCAAGCTGAGTCAACAAATAAATCATTGTTAACAATCTAAAAAAATGATTGGAAAAAAGCTAAGGGAAATTGGCCTGAAGAACTATCGGCAGTATTATGGTCTTATAGAACTACTGCAAAGACAGCCACGGGAGAAACCCCATTCGCGATTGTTTACGGCTCAGAAGCTCTAATACCAGTGGAAATTGGTGAATCGAGCATGAAAATCACAACAGCAATAGAAGAAACAAACAATGACGAGTTGAGAACAAATCTGGATTTACTCGAGCAAAGGAGAGAAGCTGCTTTAATACACATGGCAGCTCAAAAGCAAATCATAGAGCGATATTACAAGAGAAAAGCTCACCTCAGATATTTCAAAATTGGGGACTTTGTCCTTAAGAAAGTTTTTCAATCAACAAAGGAGGCTGGAGCAGGAAAATTAAATCCACATTGGGAAGGACCCTACAAAGTGCGTGGTATTGATGGAAAAGGAGCTTATGAGCTGGAAACCATGGATGGCAGAATTTTACCAACAAGTTGGAATGACTTTCACTTGAAGAAATATTACTTCTAAAGAGAAGAAATACCCAGGGTCAGGTACCATTACGTACGATTTTATTTAGTACAGTTAAAGTTATACTAACAATTTTAGATGATGGGCAAAAAGCTAACCCATAACCAAATGATGATATTAGAACTGAATAGACACGAGGAAGTAACTGAATTCCCAGTCTAGGGTTACAACCTTTCTGATGGACATTTCAAAGGTTTAAGCAGTCATCATCTAAACTATATACCTTCGAGTCCCGTATGTTTTTCCTTTTCAGGAAAAAGGGCCACAAGGAAGGAGTAGTCAAGTGCTCGAGATTTGATTCTTCAAATCTCAAACACTTAGGGGACTATATAATATGGAAGCAAAGAAGACTATCAAAAAAGTCAATTCTCAAGAAAGAAGACTAGCAAAAATTCAAAGCTCAAGCCTGAAGACCTATTTTACCCAACAAATCAAAAGTTACAGGTGAAATCAAAGAGCTGAAGACTATCATACAAAGCCCGATTCAGAAACCTACAAAAAAAAAACATGCTCGTAAATGAAAACGAATGTTTAGGTTAAAGGCAAAATTAGTCACGGGTTGAAATTTGTACCCCTGTATTTATTCAAAATATGTTGTAAAAGAAAACAGTTATGAAAGAGTTATAGATGATACATGAACATATGTAAAGTATTATGAAAGTTCAAATAATACAAAACTTTCTTAAAAGCATTACTCAAAGGAACATGTGAATTCCTATCTTTCTTTCGTATATTTACACCATTATGAAGGTGAAACGTCTTTTTCATTAAGTGTCGTTCATAAAAGAGCCCTCTTTTATGAATCGTGCTTGTTTCAAAAAGACACGAAGTATTGAAGAATTTTTAATGCAAAATTAAAAAGGGTGAAACAAAAACCCGAACGTAAAGCATGTTTATGCAAACACTTAAGAGTAAAACGAAAACTCAAAAAACACAAGTCATGACAATAAATTAATATTATACGATGGTAGAAACTACGTATCAACTTAGTCCAAACCGAATTTGTTTATACAAAATTGCCCCTAAGTTTTCATTGGGGAATTACCAACCAAACTTTACCCCCAAATGGGACCAGGGGTAACCACCAATTGATTCTCCAAAAATAAAAAAAAAAGGGGGGGGTTAACAAACACTTTAACTAGACACTGGGAGGATTATCTTCATCAACGGAAGGAGAAGCTTGAGATGGAAAGGGTTGGGCAGCAACTTCATCATGAACGATCTCATCACCCACTGGAACTTCAACCTCAGGTGATGAAAAACTTTGACTCTGCCGATACCTTTCAATTGTCTCCTTAGTTTTGGCAATTTCAGCTTGTAAGTCAAAGTTTTCTTGGCCCACTTCCATTAATGTATCAAGCCGGGCATTCAAGTAAGCCCAACTCACATCAACAGTTGCCTTATCCTCGAGAGCTTCATAGTCCTTCTCCCATTGTTCAACGTCTGCTCTCAGCTCATCCCTTTCAACCACAGCAACATCGTAGGAAGCTTTTAAAGGAGCAAGGGATCTCTCCAGAAATTGAACCTTGTTAGAGGATTCACGAAGGTCTTCTTGGGTCTGAGTAAGCGATTGCACGAGTTCTCCAGCATAAGCCTCCTTCTGGTTTAGAAAATCCTTCAAGCTTCTTATTTCTTCAGAAGCACGGGAAAGTTGTTCTGCAAATGAGGATTCCAGGATGTTCTTATCCTTGCCTGCTTGATTCGATAAAGCCTTCTCAATGGCTAATTCTGCTGCTATCACTCTAACTTGCTTAAAGATACACTTTTCCTCTTCTACTGCTTCCGTATCAAGTTGAAGGCTCTAAAATTGTTCCTTCCAGTTATTAGCCTCGGTATGGTGGTCATTCATTAACTGCTCCGTATGTAGGATCCTTTTCATCAACTATGTACTAATAAGATTGATCTAAACAAAAAAAGGAAAATTAGATACGGCAAAGGCTAGTGTTAAGAAGAAATAACAGGAAGGTTACCTTCAAAGATGAGTGTACAATCTCATTCATCCATGTTAAGGAGCTATGACTTTCCTATTTTGACTTTTCAACCGGGCCAATCAAAGGCTTCAACCACATATCCTCCTGGCCTGATTTCTTTAAGACGTTACCTTCCACAGGAACCTCGGTCATAATTCGCTTCATCTCCCCATTGCTAGAAGATCCAACTTCAATAATAGAAGGCATAGTAGTAGGGGTAGATGAAGGAGCCACGGATGGCACAGACGGGGAAGCAGAAACAGCAGCAGGCATGGCAGATTGAAGTTCCACTAGAGCAGAAGGAGGAAAGATGGCAAGAGACGTCTCCTCTGAAATTGAGCCAAAACCTTGATGGAACAATTGCTCAACTGACTCAGTGGATGTAGAAGGAGTTTTCTCCTCAGAGTATGCAGAGGTAGAATGATCAGGCTCAGGCACGGAAGATGGGCCAGTAATGGGAGCAGATTCGTCATCAGACATGACTCTTCTTCTTGCTCGTGGCCTACGAACCAACGAGCCTTCCTCCTGCTCCTCCTCATCTTCTAAGGTTTGAGTCCTATCCACTTTCCTTTTTGACGAAGAAGAATTTAAGATAATTTCTTGAACCTTGGCCAAAGAGAGCTTCGAAGCAGTTATAACAGTAGTGGTGACACCACGAGCAGGAATCCTTAACAAACAAAAGGGATTAGAGAAGTTCAAAAAAGAGAAAAAGGGAAACGTAAAAAAAAACCTACCATGGGCTTTTACTTTCCAACCAAACCTTGCAGAAAGGTATTTCCAAGAACGTTTTTCCATTGGAGCAATCAACAACAATTTTTCTACCCAACCACGGAAACCAGAAATCTCCTCGACGGTTTCCATGGTTGCTGAAAAAAGAAAACAGTCACGGTACTGAACATCTATCAAGAATAAGGAAATAAGTGAGTAAACAAAAACTTACGTGAAAAGTTCCACTTCTCAGGGAAGGGTAAATTTTCTTCACCTACTAATCCACCTATAGGGGCAGCAAAAACCCTGGCATACCAACCTCTATCATTATCATCATCAGGATTGACTAAAACTCTCTTACTCCTAGCCACAAGAGTAAAGATTCCTTGGCTGAATAACTTAGTAGAGTAGAGGTGAATAAGATGATAAAAGGTAAAAGGAAGTGAAGCTAAGTTAGCCAAATATCTGAGGCATGCTACTTCCCTCCAGACGATAGGACCGATTTGTCCCAAACACACATTAAAAAATCGACAAAACACTATAATGACAGGGTCGATGGAAGGCCTGAAACCCAAAGTAAAAAGGTAGGTATATACAAAAGAATAGCCTGCTTTGTAAGAAGTTATCCTTTGATTTTCATTGGGAACCAAGACCGGGAAATCAAATTTCCAATAACAGTCTCTGCGCACAAGAGAAATCAAACCCTCAATAATTTGAGTAGGGTAAAGATCAGCACGATCATGAGACGTCATGGAAAAAAGCTGTTTTCTTATGGCTTTACTGTCATTTACGAAAGAAAATTTAGCGGGTAAAATCTCATCAACCTTTGGTTCGCGAAGTGATTCACTGGACTCTCTACTCTTAGAAGAAGATATAGAAGCTCTAGCCATAGAAGAAGATGGAGTAACAATAACCATAGAAGTTGTTGGGGGAGCAATGTTACGTTGAGAAGAAGAAGACCCTCTAGAAGGTGTTGAGCCCAAACTCCTTAATCTACCGCCCCTCCTACTCCGGATCGGAGCAGAAGAAGGAGATAATTCATCGACTATTATTACTTTTTTGGAGTCTTGGTTTAAAGAAGACATATTTGCATGAAAGAATGACTTTCAAGAAGCAAAAGAAAGTTAGAAGTTTTTCGTAGAAGCAAAGGCAAAAATGGGTATTTATACACGAAGGAAACCATCAAAAATGGAAAGATATTGATGTGAAAGTCATTATTAAAACTATCACTTCGTGACTGATGCAGCCGCAAAAATCCCTAAAGTGCGCTTATGAATTGCAAAACCAATCTAGAATCACCACGTGGCACGAGCATTTAATAGAAGTGACAAGCGACATGTACGTTCAGAGACAGATGCAATGGTACGAGTAAAACGGCCGCAAACAATTCCCGCCATAAATGAGTATCCACTTATCAAATATTCAATTGAGAAATAAATGGTAAGTGGGAGGACTATATGTATTGGTAAAAAATAGACATTACAAGTGTAATATCTTCGATGACAAAGCAATATACGTGGAGCAATGGAAGAGCGACAGCTGGATGAAAGCTTAGAAAGAGGCACGGAACAAAGGGGTACGGGGTAAACACCCACGAGATAATTAGAAGCGGAAGCTCCAGTCTAATTGAGGAGTTGAAGAGACACAGTCAGAATGAACCAGGGTAGAATAAAGGACAGATTCATAGATCTTCAATCAATGAGCTAAATGTTACAGAATCTTCACGCAACAGTTACGATTACCTATTGTAACGTTACATTAATGATATAAATATTCATTAATGCTCAATCATTAAGAAGAGTAGACGTTATATTAAGAAATTCCCTATAAAAGGACGTAAGATCTCACTTGTAGAGACAGGTTCGAACCACTACTAAAATATACTTACTTTTATGTTATCTTATTGCTTTCTTATTTACAAGTCTAAATCCTATTATTAGCTAATTTCTTTGGTTATCAAAAACCCGAGTACTTATTAAAATAGCTTTGACTAAGAATCCAATTCTTTGGTGAAACAAATTAAAGTTCCACTTCTCAGGGAAGGGTAAATTTTCTTCACCTACTAATCCACCTATAGGGGCAGCAACAAACCTGGTATACCAACCTCTACCTTTATCATCATCAGGATTGACTAAAACTCTCTTACTCCTAGCCACAAGAGTAAAGATTCCTTGGCGGAATAACTTGGGAGAGTAGAGGTGAATAAGATGATAAAAGGTAAAAGGAAGTGAAGGTAAGTTAGCCAAATATCTGAGGCATGCTACTGCCCTCCAGACGATAGGACCGATTTTTCCCAAACACACGTTAAAAAATCGACAAAACACTATAATGACAGGGTCGATTGAAGGCCTGAAAACCAAAGTAAAAGGGTAGGTATATACAAAAGAATAGCCTGCTTTGTAAGAAGTTATCCTTTGATTTTCATTGGGAACCAAGACTGGGAAATCAAATTTCTAATAACAGTCTCTGCGCATAAGATAAATCAAACCCTCAATAATTTGAGTAGGGCAAAGATCAGCGCGATCATGAGACCTCATGGAAGAAAGTTGTTTTCTTATGGCTTCACTGTCATTTACGAAAGAAAATTCAGCGAGTACAATCTCATCAACCTTTAGTTCACGAAGTGGTTCACTGGACTCTCTACTCTTAGAAGAAGATCTAGAAGCTCTAGCCCTAGAAGAAGATGGAGTAACAATAACCCTAGAAGTTGGTAGGGGAGTAATGTTACGTTGAGAAGAAGAAGACCCTCTAGAAGGTGTTGAGCCCAAACTCCTTAATCTACCACCCCTCCTACTCCGGATCGGAGCAGAAGAAGGAGATAGTTCATCGACTATTATTACTTTTTTGGGGTCTTGGTTTAAAGAAGACATATTTGCATGAAAGAAGGACTTGCAAGCAGCAGAAGAAAGTTAGAAGTTTTTCGTAGAAGCAAAGGCAAAAATGGGTATTTTATACACGAAGGTAACCGACAAAAAGTGGAAAGATACTGATGTGATAGTCATTATTAAAACTGTCACTTAGTGACTGATGCAGCCGCAAAAAGCCCTAAAGTGCACTGATGAATTGCAGAACCAATCCATAATCACCACGTGGCACGTGCATTTAATAGAAGTGACAAGGAACGTGTACGTTCAAAGACAGATGCAATGGTATGAGTAAAATGACGGCAAAAAACTCCCGCCATAAATGAGTATCCACTTACCAAATATTCAATTAATAAATAAATGGTAAGTGGGGGGACTATATGTATTGGTAAAAAATAGACATTACACGTGTAATATCTTGGATAACAAAGCAATATACATGGAGCAGTGGAAGAGCGACAGCTGGATGAAATCTTAGAAAGAGGTACGGAACAAAGAGGTACGGGGTAAACACCCACTAGATAATTAGAAGAGGAAGCTCCAGTCTAATTGAGGAGTTGAAAAGACACGGTTAGAAAACCTGAGCAGAATAAAGGACAGATTCATAGATCTTCAATCAATGAGTTAAACGTTACAGAATCTTCACGCAACAGTTAAGATTACCTATTGTAACGCTACATTAATGATATAAATATTCATTAATGCTCAATCATTAAGAAGAGTAGACGTTATATTAAGAAATTCCCTATAAAAGGGAGTAAGATCTCACTTGTAGAGACACGTTCAAACCACTACTGAAATATACTTACTTTTATTCTATCTTATTGCATTCTTATTTACAAGTCTAAATCCTATTATTAGCTAATTTCTTTGGTTATCAGAAACCCGAGTACTTTTTAAAATAGCTTTGACTAAGAATCCAATTCTTTGGTTAAACAGACTGTTGATAGCCTAGAGTCATCACAAATCATATTCTGACTGGGGCGACGAGACTTAGAGTTCGGGGTTAATGAATGGGTATTCTTAAGGGTGTCACCTATGAAGGGAGTGATGAGGTTTGGCAAGAAAGGCAAGCTTATCCCACGGTATATTGGGCCTTATAGGATCATTCGGAGAGTGGACCAAGTAGCTTATGAATTAGAATTGCCCTCGGAATTAGAGTCTGTCCATCCGGTTTTTTTACGTATCTATGTTACGGAAGTGCATTGGTGATCCTACCCGAGCGGTGCCCACTAATCAGCGTTAGCTTCCGTTCAGTTTTATATTTTGCTTCGTAAATTGTCTTACCATGTGGCAATGGCCAAAGTATGACATTATATGTTCAGAGTCCCTAAGTCTTAAGTTGGTATGCAAGGATAGGTAAGGCACCGGGTGCCGGTCTCGGCCCCTAGGTTCGGGGCGTGACAAACCACTATAAGTGCCAGACTCTCGAGACCTCTTGGCCTCCCTCTCCTCTCTATCCTAGGCAAGCATGCCCTCCATTCTCCTAGCAATACTCACAACCTGCTGATAAGAAATATCCATCTCCAAATCCCTGGACATACTAATCTGAATACTGGGATATAGTCCCTCAATAAACCGTCGAACCCTCTCTCGAACTGTGGCAACAAAGGCCGGTGCATGCCGGGCCAAATCACTGAAGCGAATTGCATACTCTGACAAAGTCATAGCACCTTGGCGCAGCTGCTCAAACTCCATGAGCCATGCATCCCTGAGGCTCTGATGGACATACTCTCTCAAAAACATGTCCGGGAACTGAGTCCATGTAAGTGAAGCTGCCTCAGCCGGACTACTCAACTCATAAGCACGCCACCACTAATAGGCTGCTCCTCTAAGCTGGAATGTGGTAAAAGAAACCCCACTCGTCTCCTCTACGGCCATAGTGCGAAGAATATGGTGACACTCCTCCAGAAAACTCTAGGCGTCATTTGTCGCCAATCCGCTGAAGGTAGGTGGGTGGTACTTCTTGTACCTCTCAAGTATGAGTTGCTCCGCCTCCGAAGCTGCTGTCCTAGACTTGTTCTGGACCGGAGCTACCAACTGAATAGGTATAAACTCTAGGGACTGGTCGACCTGGACCCGATGCTCAGGGTACGGGCTGTGGGAGTCTGTGCCCCTCCCCCGGCCTAAGATGTGGCAGGAGCAAGTGGGATCAATCCAGCCTAAGCTAAGGTGATAAACATGCTCATGAACTAGGCTAGAGTCTCCTGGAGGGTTGGTGCAGCAACAGGTACCTCAGGTGCCTGCCCTCCAGCCGGAGCTACTAGGGGCTCATCTGTCGCAGCTCGCACGGGTGCTCTGGCTGCAGCGCATGGTCGTCATCGGCCTCTACCTAGGCCCGGCCTCTCGCGGCTCTAGTAGGGGGCGTGGGTTCCTGGTCATTAGATCCTCCGGTACGGGTCCTCACCATCTGTGAGAAATAATAAAATGTAGAAGTTTAGAATTTTGATGTCAACAAATTTCGCATGACAAGGAATCAAAGAAGTATAATTTTTCCTAATAGTTCCATGACCTCCTAAGATAAGTACAGATATCTCTTTACCGATCCGCGAGACTCTAATAAACCAGCTTGTGACTCACGACACCTATAAACCTAGAGCTCTGATACCAACTTGTCACGATCCAATATT
>MDKI01051844.1:0-46890 GCA_005239505.1 Nicotiana paniculata
TTAGTTGATAGTTAATCACAAGTCCCTGTGGGTACGATATCTGGACTTAAAATCTTATATTACATGTCGACCACGTACACTTGCGTGTGCATTGGGAATTCAGGCCCCAAGGGGCTCTGGAGTTATTTCGGATGGTTGGCGGAGTTTTGAACTTAGGAAATTGCAGCAAATAGCTGCTGGTGTATGTTTCTGTTGTTGGCCGCACCTGCGGATGGGTAGCCGCAGGTGCGACACCGCAGGTGCGAAGGGAGGCTAGGCAGGAGGAGACCACAGGTGCGAAGAGTTGGCTGCACCTACGAAGCCGCATGTGCGGAGAAAAGATCGCATGTGCGAGAATTTTGTCCGTTAGTGGGTTTTCGAAGGTGCGCACTTGGGACCGCAGGTGCGATTAAAGGTCCGCAGGTGCGGATTTGCTGTGCAGAACAGTATAAAAGAAGCCTCCATCAAATTTTAGTCATTCTACCGTTGTTGCATGCGGTTGGAGCTTAATTGAGGGAAATTTGAAGAGAGAATTTGTGGGTCTTCAGTGGAGGTAAGTTCCCGGATTATTAACGTCGTTTCTATGTTATTTTGTTCGTATTAGGCTTGTAATTTGAAGAATTAAAGTAGAAAAAGTTTGGAAAATAGGAGGAAATATTTGGAAATTTTAGTGGGCAATTGTGGTCCGATTTTGATGTTCTTGGTATGTACGGCCTCGTCGGAGGATAAGAGTTCTTGTGATGTAAATTTTACCGGATTGCGACACGTGGGCATGGGGCTCAGGTTTGGCCGAATTTCGAGATTTTTGTATAAATTGATAGTTTTCGATTGGGTTGTGTTCCTTTAATATATATTAATGATGTTAAACTTGTTTTGGTTAGATTCGGAGAAATCAGGATCAAATTTGAGGGGCAAGAGCATAGCGGACTAGTATTGTGGCCCGGTAGAGGTAAGTAATGGTTATAAATCTTGTCCTGAGGGTATGAAACCCCGGACTTTATATTTCTCACTGATTTTAGAATGGTGCATATGTCGGATAACGAGTATGTTACGCGCACTGATTTTTGGATTGGACTTGGTCCTCTCCGCGACAACGAATGAGTTGCATATTTTACTCAAAACATTATGTTAAATTGTGTTCTAAAGATTATTGCAATATTTGGGCTATAAGCCATGTCTGGGGCCTCGTGCAGCAGTTTTATACCAATTGGGAAATTTTTACTGCTATTTCCTCACTGTTTATGGATGATTCCACTCAGTCACATTGTGCTTACTATTTTCAAAACTCAACCTGATTTACACTACTTTGAGATTTAAAAATGATGTTTTGGGTCAGGTACCCCGTTTTACTGATACACCCGAGGGACTTTTGAGAGGTTCTTACTGAGTGAGGCCAAGGGACTGATTTGTGAGGATATGATACGCCACGAGGAGTCTATACACACCCCTAGTGAGTGCACCGAGTGCGAGTGCCGAGAGCCGAGTGGGAGGCATGAGTGACTGTGAGGTATGCCCGAGGGGCTGATTATGAGTGACTGTGAGGTATGCCCGAGGGGCTGATTCTGAGTGACTGTGAGGCATGCCCGAGGGGATGATTATGATACATGTTTTTGCCCGAGGGGCTACTTATGATTTTACAACTTTCACTCTGAACTTATGAAATATGTTTTGCCCGAGGGGCCTTTTTATGATTTTCAGCATTTTTACACTAAACTTCTTGAAAGTTATGTTGAAACTATTGGCAAGTATATTTCAAAATGATTTTTACTGAAATCGATTTTTAAGCGTTATGATTTAATGTATACATTGTTGGAAATAAAAGGAAGTTCTTATTGTGAACTGATGAATTGATTTATGTGTCTCTTGTTTCACTACTACTGACCTGTTGTACTCACATTACTCCCTACACCTTGTGTGCAGTTCCAGGTGTTAGGATAGGGTGAGTTGTGTATCTGTTCCAGAGATTTCTCGGAGGTTTGAGGGGTAGATGCATGCGTCCGCAGTCCTGCTCTCTCTCCTGCTTACTATTGTAGAAATTACTTTCTTTTGAGTTGTATACTTCTATGTAGATGCTCATGACCAGTGACTCCGAGATCTCAGGGGTTGTATGTAATATTCAGTATATCTTTAACTGTTTTATAAATGTTTAAAGGAATCCTTTATGGGTTATCAGTTTAGTAAAGATGTAAATGGAAGCTTATTATGATTTTAGTGTAGTTTTCGCTGGCTTAGTTCCACAATAGGCGCCATCACGACTGGCTTATATTCGGGGTCGTAACAGATAAGGGCAACTAACGATATTGTCAGGCCAGAGAGATAATGAAGGCTATTAAACGGAGTAAAATGGGTGGCTATAAGAGAGATAAGGGTGGCTAATTATATTGCCAGGGCGGAGTGTTACAGGTGGCTATTATGCAATGCGATACAGGTGGCCAGTGTCAGGGATGATTTTTGATGGTTTGGAGACATTGTGTTGGTGAAGTTTGTGTGATGGGGTGATTTTCATTGTGTTTGTTATACATTTTGCGCCACTTGTCTAGTTGTTTCGATGAGATATTTGATATCCTTGATATTACGTGTTGATTTGGGCTGCAATTGTCACGACCCAAAATCCAACTAGTCATGATGGCACCTAACCTAGCCTGCTAGGTAAGCTAATAAACAACTAACCAAATTAGTGAGATTTTTTTTCAAGAAAGAAATGATAATAAAACCACTTTTATACAAGAATTCCAAAGGACTGGTAGTACAAATTGTGAGCTTCTAAGACTTAGAGTTTACAAAGCTAGTATGAAATAAATACATCATCTGTCCAAATATACATAAAAAGATTTTCATAAGCCTACAGCTACCATGAACAAAAGGCCGTTGTAACTGGAACACGTGTACATCTTCAATGCTAGCTCCCATCAAACACAATAACGTCAGCATCCAAACTTGCAAGTTAGGTACAAAAGTGTAGTATGAGTACAACCGATCCCATGTACTCAATAAGTAACAAACTTAACCTTAAGTTGAAAGTAGTGACGAGCTAGAACAAAGATCAGAGTCCAACACCAGCAGCCAACAACAGTTCACAACAAAATAATAATCATGGTACTGGAAACATACTCAGGTAAAAGATGCTCAACTCGTTTAGAGTTCCGAAAAAATATGCATGATTTTCAAGTATATTAGTGAAAACTCAATTCTTTTAACGAAACCACCAAAATATGAGTAGGTTTGTAAAATAGTGATTTTCCCGGAACTTTTCAACAACAGACATGTTACACCCTGTAACTTTAACAACCTTACCATCATATATATTTGATATGGTATTTTGAGTGAACTATTTTTGTAAAATAGTTTTTAAAAATATGATTTTATATAGTGATTAATATTACTACTTTTGAATATGCTTTAAATTATATACATATATAATATGAAAAAGTTTATGAGATTTTCTTTATTGTAAAGATAAAAATTATTTTTTTTCACAAGAAAAGAAGATTATCTTTTTACCATTTTAAGAATTAAGCATACAAAAATTTGTACTCTTTATAGTGTATGTATTTATTTTATACGGTACCACATAACCACAATAGTAGGGTACATAAAATATATTAAAAGTGAATAGTATATTAGATAATTTAAAATAATTCTTAATTATTAGGATAATTGGGTAATTATTGAATAGTGGGAGATTAATAAATTATCAACAATTTAAATAAGTTTAAGAGGGAAAACGTGGAAGCTCCACACTTAATATCTAGGTGACTCTAAAAGTCACACTATTAGGTGTCATGATATAAGAATACGAGTAAAAGATTATTTCACAAGTTCTACTTCACTACACCGAAAGATAATGTGAAAATAGTAATATTTATTATAATCCTTATTAAAAGCTACCAACTCCATCTACTTGCATTGAACACAATATATACTCATGAACATCGTCTCAAATATTTCATCAAAAACAAAATCCATTATTGTTACATATTAAAGTTTCTTCTATATAACAAGAACTTCACTCACTTTACAGAGTACTATAGCCAAAATTGTGGCGAGAAATGGTTAAATCAGTGAGCTTTTTTATGGTCATATCTCTTATTGCTTTTGCACCAATATGTTTCTGTAGCAAGACCAATTATTATGGTTACCTATAGCCACAATTTTACGATTGCTAATTCAGGCCAACAAGATAAAGAAATAGTCAAGTCTGATGTTGCTAAGGATATAGCCAGAGAAGCCCGAATGGCTGCCTCTTGTTGAGGCTCCATTTTCATGATTGCTTTGTCAAGAGAGTAGAATAGCAACTCAATCTGATGCAACGTAGTAAGGTGCGAATATTCAATAATTTAAATCGAAATTTCATAGCATCTTAAGCAACTTGAAATTTTGCAATTTTAAGGAACTATGGTGTAATCCTTCTCAAAAGTATAATACAGATTTTTTTCTACTCCAGGTAAGTTAAGGTTAATCCCTCTTTCTTTTAGCATGATCCAAGTAACGATACGTAAACATAATGCTATTCCATAAGTGGTTCTACTCTTAGCAGTTAAGGATGTCTATGTTATTTATTCCGATAATGTTATATTCCAGCATGTCTAAGTATGTTCCTAAGTCCTTAAAGAGATATCATTAGGTATATGATAGAGATGTTAATGTTTATAATATAGTGATACATGTACATGCACCTTCATGCATTTACCACCGTGCTACAGCCGGTCAGGCAGTTATCGTCGGTTGGGAAGTTATGTATCATTATTTACCACCGGTTGAGAAGTCATGCATTTACATTTACCACCGAGCTATTGCCGATTGGGCAGTTACACATTTATCACCGAGCTACGGCCAGCCGGCAGTATTGCATTTACCACCGTGCGAAGGCCGGTCGGGCAGTTACCACTGATTAGTTGGGCAGTCATGCATCATACATATGGATAATAGTCTCAAAGAGAGGCATTATATATATGTAAGTATAGTATGTATGCATATACGGTGGCACTTTAGAGATTCAGGTTGATCCTTACATGTCTTTAATTAATGTTGAGTTATG
This sequence comes from Nicotiana paniculata, assembly GCA_005239505.1. NCBI lineage: Eukaryota > Viridiplantae > Streptophyta > Magnoliopsida > Solanales > Solanaceae > Nicotiana > Nicotiana paniculata. The sequence goes on from MDKI01051844.1 coordinate 5,018, forward strand.
GTTATGTTTTAGTTCTGCCTTACATACTCAGTACATTATTCGTACTAATGTCCTTTTGTTCGGGACGCTCCATTCATGGTTGTAGGTAGATAATCGGTTTAACGATCCCTCATAGTATACGAGACTGGCATTCAGTGAATGCTCGGTAAGACTCCACCTCATTCGGAGTGCAGCGAGTTTATGAGTCATTGTGTCAGAATTTTGCTACAGACTTTTGGGTAGGCCGGTACCCTATCCTATTTGATGTCGAATAATCTTAGAGGTTTTGTAGACAGAAGTTCATTTTGTACATTATGTCAGAGGCCTTGACGGCCCATATGTATTCATGTTTTAAGAAATATGGTTCAGTGATATAGTATTGCCCACTTATAGTTATACATTATGAGTTGTGGCCATGTTGGCCCATAATAGTACAGAAGAAACATAGAGTTAGTCAGTGGTTCCCTCGGGCCTGCATGGCACCGGGTGCTAGCCATGTCTCCCTAGGTTTGGGGTGTGACAAAGTGGTACCGGAGCAGGTCGTGTCCCAGGGAGTCTACATAGTTGTGCCTACTTGAGTCTCACTTGTGGGTGTGTTGCGTGACACATTTATAATTGAGAGATTATAGGGAATTCAGCAAATGTTACCCTTCTTTTGTTTCCAGATCGTTCCATAGAGCTCAGCCGTAAGAAGTCAGTATGAAGTTGTCACGATATTTTGTATGCACCAGAGGTACAAGTATCACAATAGAGCTTTAAAGCGTAATGTGGAAGGGAGGTTATGAAAGAAATAGAAGATACGATGAGAGATTGAAAAGTAAGTAGGTAAAGGTGAAGAAGATATGAGATACTCAAGTACAAAAAATTGTGAATAGTCGCGACTTCAGATATAGTTTGGGGTTTAGTTTAAGTTACAGAGGAGACCCCAGTGAAATTTTTTGTAAATCTGTAATAGTTAACATTCGAGGAGGAATGTTCTAAAGGGGGGAGGAGGATGTTACATCCCGTAAATTTAACAACCTTGCCATCATATACATTTGATATGATATTTTGAGTGGAATATTTTTGTAAAACAGTTTGAAAAGAATACGATTTTATATAGTTATTAATATTACTATTTTTGAATATGCTTTAGATTATATAGATTTATAATATTAGAAAGTTTATGAGATTTTCTTTATTGTAAAGATAAAAAATATTTTTTTCACAAGAAAAGAATGTTATTTATTTTACCATTTTAAGAATTAAGCATATGAAAATTTGTACTCTTTATATGAGATTAGGAAATTAGAAGTTGAAGAAATATATGTATTTTTACATAGATATTTTAATAAAATAATAGTGTATGTATTTATTTTATATGGTACCACATGACCAAAATAGTAGGGTACATAAAATGTATCAAAATTGAACAGTTATTAAGTAATTTGAAATAATTCTTAATTATGTGAATAATTGGGTAATTATTGAACAGTGGGAGATTAATAAATTATCAGCAATTTGGATAAGTTTGAGTGGGCAAATATGGCAGCCCCTTCCTTAATATCTAGGTGACTCTTAAAGTCACACTATTAGGTGCCATACTATAAGAATACAACTAAAAGATTACTTCACAAGTTCTACTTCACTAGACCAAAAGATAAGGTGAAAATATTAATAATTATTATAATCCTAATTAAAAAGCTACCAACTCTATCTAGTTGCATTGAACACTATATATACTCATGAACACCGTCTCAAGTATTTCTTCAAAAACAGAATCCATTCTTCTTACATAGTAAAATTTTCTCTATATAACAAGAACTTGACTCACTTTACAAAATACTATAGCCAAAATTATGGCAAGAAATGGGTAAATCAGTGAGCTTTTTTATGGTCATATCTCTTATTGCTTTTGAACCAATATGTTTCTGTAGCAAGACCAATTATTATGGTTTTCTATACCGACAATTTTACGATTGGTGATGCCCACAAGCTAATGAAATAGTCAAGTATGTTGTTGCTAAGGTTGTAGCGAGAGAAGCCCGAATGGCTGCCTCTTGTTGAGGCTCCATTTTCATGATTGCTTTGTCAAGAGAGTAGAACAGCAACGCAATCTGAGGCAACGTAGTAAGGTGTGGATATTCAATAATTTAAACCGAGACTTCATAGCATCTTAAGCAACGTGAGATTTTACAATTTTAAGGAAGTACGGTGCAATCCTTCTCAAAAATATCATACGAATTTTTTTCGTACTCCAGATATGTTAAGGTTAATCCCTCTTTCTTTTGGCACGATCCAAGTAACGATATGTAAACTTATTGCTATTCCATAGTGGTTCTACTCATAGCAGTTAAGGATGTCTACGTTATTCATTTCGCTGAAGTTGTATTCCAGCATGTCTAAGTATGTTCCTGAGTCCTTAATGAGGTATACGATAGAGATGTTAATGTTTATAGTATAGTGATACATGTACATGCACCTTCATGCATTTACAATCATGCTACGGCCGGTCGGGCATTTACCACCAGTTGGGAAGTTATGTATCATTGTTTACCATTAGTTGCGCAATCATGCTTATACATTTACCACCGAGCTACAGCCGGTTGAGCAGTTACACATTTGCCACCGAGCTACGTCTGGTCGGGCAGTCATGCACTTACCACCGTGCGAGGCCCGTCGGGCTATTACCACTGATCAGTTGGACAGTCATGCATCATACATATAGATAATAGTCTTAAAGAGAAGCACTATATATATGTATATATAATACGTATGCATATATGGTGACACTTCAGAGCTTCGGGTTGATTCTTATATGTATTTAATTAATTTTGATTAATGGTTATGTTTAAGTTCTACCTTACATACTCACTACATTATTCGTACTGACGTCCTTTTTTTGGGCACGCTGCATTCATGCTTGCAGGTAGATAATCGGTTTGACGAGCCCTCATTCTATACAATATTGGCATTTAGCGAATGCTCGGTAAGACTCCACCTCATTCGGAGTGCAGTCGAGTCTATGTGTCATCACGTCAGAGTTTTGCTACAGACTTATGGGTAGACCAGTACCCTGTCCCATTTGATGTCGAATAATCTTAGAGGCTTTGAAGACAAAGGTTCATTTTGTACAGTATGTTAGAGGCCTTGACGGCCCATATGTATTCATGTTTTAATAAAAATAGTTCAGTGATACAGTGTTGCCCACTTATAGTTATACATTCTGAGTTGTGGTCATGTTGGCCCATGATAGCACAAAAGAAAAACAAATGAGTTACTCTGTGGTTCGCTCAGGCCAGCACAACACCGGGTGCAAGCCACACATCCCCAGGTTGTGGGCGTGACAAGACAAGATGTTTCATTATCAAATAGCACGAAGAAAATACATCTCTATGCCTACATGTCAATGTATATGAGATGTCATGAATAACGTGATACTGTAGAACATGAGGAAAATGTATTTCTATGCCTATATGTCAGGTGTGCATGTCAAATACGATTCAACTCTGTGATAAAACCATATGCATACTGTCAGAGTATCAATTCACTCAGTCCTTCCAGTCACTCAGTCCTCCCAATCGCTCGGCACTCGCACTCAGTAGGTGTCTGCATTCACTGGGGGTGTGTACAAACTCTGAAGAGGATCCTTCATCCCATGCTTTATAATAGGCCAATCACGGCATGAATCAATAACATCTACTGCAGCATAAAACCCGCTCCTATCATAAGTCAATATCTTCAAAATTAGGCTCCCGACCTCACTCAGTCATCAATCTCTCCAGTCTGTCGGGCTCACAATGTCATGAAAATCATCCCAAAATGATGATGTGATGGATCAATAAATAGTGACAGAGACTGAGATATGATATGCAAATGAATGCGTATGACTGAGTATGTAATTGCAATATAAGAAAATAACTCAACAACATAAATGACCTAGGTGGGTTCCAATAGAATAATCATGGGGCTTAGACATGGTTTCTAACATGCATAACAACTCAAAACCTCTAGTACATAGAGATTTCTTTGTTACAGATAAGATCGGGTAACTACACAGTACAATAGAATTAACAGAATCACAATTCACACGGTGCATGCCCACACGCCTGTCACCTAGCATATGCTTCACCTCAACACCAAACACATAACACGTAAATTCGGGATTTTACACCCTTGACACCAATTTTTGAAGTGTTACTTACCTTGAACAAGACGAATCCAATGCCGGTCAAGCCACGATGCTCTAAAATTTCTATCTCGAACGTACCGACTTCTAAACTACTTGAAACTAGCTAAAAACAACTCAAATAGATTAATTAATGCCAAAGGAAATAAACCAAATCGATAGTGGTAGACTCTTTAATGAAAAGCCCAAAATCAACCGAAAAGTAAAACCTAGACTCATTCCTCAAAACTCGACGAAACTTATAAAATTCGACAATCCATGTAAGTACGAGTCCAACCATAGTAATTTCACACAAATCCGACTTTGAACTCAAAAACACAGTTTATGAAACTTTGGACAAAACCCCCCCAATTTTCTCTTAAGTATTTACAATCCAATTAGCAAAAACGAAGATATATTCATGCAATATAATCAAAATCTAGTGTAGAACACTTACCCCAATCCTTGTGCTGAAAATTGAGTCAAAAGTCACCTCAATCCAAGTCCAACATCTCAAAATTTGATAAAAGAACCCAAATCCTCGATATATAATTTCTTCTCAGCAACTTCCGTAGTTTTAGACAAGTGGTCGCATCTGCGACCTTCTCTTTTCGAAAAAAGGCTCGCATTTGCAAGACAAACTTGACCCTCCAGTGGTCGCTTCTGTGATGCTCAGAACTGCATCTGCCGTCGCGCTTCGGAGCAAATTACTCCGCATTTTCGGACTTTTTCCCAATGGTGAATTCTCGCTTATTTGTGCCTGGGCTCTGTTCTGTGGCCATCACAACTACGCAAACCCAGTCGCAGGTGCGGAACACCAGAACCAACAACTTACCAAAAATTTAAGATGCGACGAAATGATCTGAACCTCGTATGAAACTCACCCGAGCCCTCAGGACCCCGTCCGAATATACCAATAAGTCCCATAACATAATACAAACCTATTTGAGGCCCTAAATCATGCATAACAACATCGAAACGACGAATCGCGCCTCGAATCACACTTAATGAACCTTGAACTTTTCAACTTCTAAAACTCGTGCTGAAACATATCAAATAAACTCGGAATGAACCAAAACATTGCACACAAGTCCAAAATGACAGAACGAAGCTATTCCAATTCCCGGAACCACAATCTAAATCTTATATCATCAAAGTCAGCTCTTGGTCAAACTTATGAACTTTCCCAACCTTCAAATTTTTAACTTTCGCCAATTAGTATTGAATCTTTATGGAAATATCTAAATGTAAATCTGGTCATAAGCCCAAGTCCAAAATCAATATCCGGACCTAACAAACCCATCGAATCTTTGTTCCGTTTTGAAATTCACAAAAGTCAAGCTTGGTCAACTCATCTAACATAAAGCTTCATCAATGAAATTCATTCTTCCAAATCAATTCCGAATAACCTGAAAATCAAAATCGATGATTCACACAAGTCATAATACATTATATGGATCTACTCATTCCCTCAAACTACAGAGCGAAATGCAAATGCTCAAAATGACAGGTCGGTTCGTTACATCCTCCCCCACTTAAACATACGTTCGTCCTCGAGCATGCCAAGAGTTGTTCCAAAGCCATCAAACCGCGGGTGTAACCTTACCATGCACATACCCGGGGATGATGCCATGGCACCCTATTCCATATAGGCCCGACAACCCAACATAACTTCATTACTTCAACCATAAATCATAAACCACATAATCCAATTTCCATCATCTAGGATTTCCTACAAGACCCGAACCTTGTGTCTACACACTATACATGTATGAACAAGCTGTATCAAGCCATACCCATAACCCATGATGTAATCACATGACCTACCACACGACTCGCATACGCGTAGTAAAGTTTTCGATCACAGTTTCTCCTTAAAACAATCCATTACTAGTAATAAACCTCATAGCAAAAAAACGCCTCGTTCAAAAACCTTTGTACACTGATGACAATGAAAGAAACACGCGGGAACTCATAAACATTCATCAGATCAACATGTCATGGAGCTCTCTCTCATCCGACAAGAACCAAAGCCAAATCCTAGGCACTTCCGATATTATTCTTCCGTAATCAAATTCGATAGTATCCATTCTAGGTCAAATGACCTCATCTAATCAAACACAACCACTTTAGTGACTTGCCACATCAATACAACCTAAATCCACAACCTGTGATATCCGTGCACCAACAAGCAACAACCCAAATGTACTCAATCATGGAAAATGACTCAAACGAGAATACCATCCCGCAAGTTAAACAAGTACCACCACAATCGCAATGTTACGAACCCATCATACATAGTAGAACTAAGACATGCGAATCTAACACAAAGGATCATATATCAACATAACTCTGCTACAGTGCATGGCCCCCCAAACACTGGTCCATATGAAATACCTGAATCCATCATGCCCGAAATAAAAATCCATGTGCAATTCGACATCAAGTACCCAATATGCATGACCATAACCACGGAGAAGGAAATAACACAATAGTAGTGTCCGGAAAGAACATAACCAATGCGCAATTACTCATTCTATAGCCCAATACCTATCTCGATCAAATTCTGCTATAAGGCCCAAATAGAATCGCACCATGTGTGCATATAACTAAAGAATCACAACCCATCGTGGCATGAAAGGGTACTCATAGAACATATCAGAACACAAATAAGCTCAACTCTAACCAAATGGCACATCCCTCAACAATAGCAATACAAAGTCAACCAATCCAACCCGGTGTAAAAAGCACATCCTCACTAGGCCTACCAATGAACACGAAATCACTCTGGTCACCCACAAATAGATAAATAACCCTCTGAAAGTCCACAATGAAAATGCGTACTATCATCTCGCTAGATTTGTCCCCAACATCCAGTCCACAACCACAAAATAATCTGCTCCTGAGAACTACCGGTCTCTAAATTAATAGAACACACAAATCGTCACATCTGATCCCAACTCAAGCACCTGGATGTATAACACATATCTCATACACAATCATCCTACGAGGAATACTTCAATGATTCTTCTGTACCATATAACAAAAATCTGAATATCAGCAATAGATCAACCGGGTGAGTATTGCAATACCAATGAAGCATCTCTAAGCTAAAACACAGTGCGCCTTATGAAATGTACACTTTTCTCAAGCAATACAAAATAGTAATATCATTCACCTAGTCATCTAAAACTGTCCATGTTGCCTAAGAATTCATGAGCTTCCTTTCAAAACTGAACTGTGACCTTGAACATGCAAATCTCAATCCCACACAACACACTGCATTTATCATGCCATCATATGAAAAGTAGGAGGATCTCATAATCAACTTTGAGTCACCAGCAGAACACATACCCAATAAGTCAAAAACCTTCCGTTTGATCCCATCCGAGAGAAAATCACAATACGCAACATGCTCGTCACACCGGTAGGAAATATATACCTCGGACCGTGGTAGAAACCATTAAGAACTCTTTGGAATCCATTTTCACATAACCAAGCTATCAAAATCGAATACCTCTAACTCAACCAAGCCACGCAGGTAGTCAAAACCTAAGAGAATTTCCACGAAACACATGTAGAGACTCACCACGTCGTAAGAAACAAAATGGACCGAGCATACTATTACCATACTAATCAAACCTACCGCCAGGTTGTCATGTTTTCTCCGAGTTTCTTCTGAATTGCCTTCAAGTTAGTACTTCCCCTTGGAAGAACACCATGATCCTTAACCAAAACTCACCCCACAAATTCTATCATAAAACCACACCGCCCTAAGGCCCATAAGCCGCTGAATTCCCTCTTAAGTACCCCAAATGTACCGCAATCGAGATACCCATTATGAAGCGACCTTCTATGAGTCTAAAGTCGTTTCCTTGAACTTCCTTATACCGAAATGTAAATTCATAATGATATATAAAATGCCACAAGTCTCGACACCATCCAACTTAAATCTCAGATTCTAGCCATATACAAATCCGCCAAAAATTCTCAATTGCATTATATTAATCTTCAATCCACTAGAACCTTCTCGAGAGTCATCCATTCTACTCAAATCTCAATTGCACCGCCCAAACGGGCCGAACTGCCTATGCTCAATTAGCATAACCACAACCCAAATAAGTAACCCTACCTTAACACAATCGAGGAAATCCATATGCCGTACATATTAAATCCGTCACGAACAAAAACTCAAAACATTCCATGATTTCCATATACCCATGAAGTGTAGCATAACCTGTATCCAGAAATTCTTTTACTCGAGTCATCCTCGATCTCAATCTCTGCACGCCATAACCAATTCACATGTATGCCTCAAACTGAAACCAATACAACACATAACCACGCAATCAAATCGTTGATAGCAGACACCCGCACTTTTCATAAAGCCAAAGATCAATAACACTTGATAACTCGCAACACTCATAATCTATTACTACCATAATACCGTAGGGAGATTCAACTAAATGCTTCATAGTTTCACATAACACAAACCATAAAGTACCTCAAATCATCTACTAAGCTCGCATACATCCACGTGACAGTTAGGGAAACTATTAAAATCGATCCAAACTCAAATCGCACAGTTATAGCCCACTGGTAGAAAGGAAAGCCTCCACAAAAAAATCATAAAAATCACATATCCGCAGATTACACCCTAGGTGATAACCCACATGCTTAGCTTCAAACCGGCATCTCTCTATACCCTTTCACAGCCACAACTACTACGTAATCTCCTAACCTCATTGAGTATGAACTCATCAAAGAGACATGAGAAGCTAATTCTTTCCACGGTAAAACATCATGAAAGATCCTCCAATGCCCTCATAACTCGAGAATAGACGTCACATCAAGAAAAAAATCAAGCACCGCATAATCCTTTTTACATCTCGAGCAAACTCTTATCGTCACAATAAAACCATGAGAACACATCTCGCAGTCACATCATACTCATTATATAGCCATCCAACAACTCACCAAGCCATAAATCCCAGCTATAGGAACACTGTTGGACATAGAAGTCCAAAAGCACGCGCTTACACAATTAAAATCTCTGTGCTCAACCTATAATCAAATCTCGGACTCCAGTCCTCTAGACTGGCCCATCATCAGCGCACCAAAATCACATCTCGCACCTCATCCATGGAGTCACAAGCCGTCGACGTACCGCTGATACCAAGCCTTCACATGAGCATACAAATGCGTGGACGGGATTCAAGAGTTACGCTTCAAGCTGAATCAATACCGTACGATAAAGAAAGAAAGATGGGAAGTTTATCCTAAATTCCTGTAGCCTCTCCAAGATAGGTATGGACGTCATCATACCGAGCCGCAAGACTCTACTAGACAGTTGCACATGACTAGTAGAATCTATGATCCTAGAGCTTTGATACCAACTTGTCACGACCTAAAATCCAACTATCCGTGATGGCACCTAATCCAACCCGCTAGGTAAGCCAATAAATAACTATCCAAATTAATGATATTTTTTTCAAGAAAGAAATGATAATAAAAATGCTTTTATACAAGAATTCCCAAGGACTGGTAATACAAATCATGAGCTTCTAATATTTAGAGTTTACAAAGCTAGTGTGAAATAAATATATCATCTATATGAATATACGTAAATAGATTTTCATAACTCTGGGCTACTATGAAAAAGAGGCAGTTGTAACTGGAACGCATGTACATCTTCAATGCTAGCTCCTGTCGTACACAGCAACATCAGCATCCAGATCTACACGGAAGTTGCAGACATGTAGAATGAGTACAACCGACCACATGCAATCAATATGTAAAAAAACTAACCTTAGGTTGAAAGTAGTGACGAGCTAGAACAAAGGTCGGAGTCCACCACCAGCAACCAACAACAGTTCATAACAAAATAATTATAATTGTACAGGCTACATACTCAGATAGAAGATGCTCAACTCGTTCACAGTTCTGAAAAAATAGGCATGATTTTCAAATATATCAGTAATAAACCCAAATTCTTTTACCAAAACCACCAAAATATAAGTAGGTTTGTAAAACTGTGATTTTTCCCAGAACATTTCAACAATAGACAAGATGTTTCATTATCAAACGGCACAAGGAAAATCCATCTCTACACCTGCATGTCAATGTATATGAGAAGTCATGAATGACGTGTTACCGTACATCATGAGGAAAATGCATCTCTACGCTAGTATGTCAAGTGTGCATGTCAAATGCAATGCTAATCAGTGATAAAACCTTATGCATACTCTCAGAGTATCTATTCACTCGGTCCTCCCAGTAACTCAGTCCTCACATTCACTCAATCATCCCAATCGCTCGGCACTCGCACTCGCCACTCGCACTCAGTAGGTACATGCACTCAATGGGGATGTATACAGACTCCGGAGAGGCTCCTTCAACCGAAGCGCTATAATAAACCAATCATGGAATAAATCAATATCATCTATTGCGGCGTGAAACCCGCTCCCATCGTTAATCAATATCCCCACAATCAGGCCCTTGCCCTCTCTCACTCATCAATATCTCCAGCCTCTCGGGCTCACAATGTCATGAAAATCAGCCAAAAATGATGATGTGATGTATCAATAAAAGGTGACAGAACTGAGATATAATATGCAAATGAATGCATATGTTTGCGTATGTAATTGTAATGTAAGCAAATAACTCAACAACAAAAATTACCTCGCTGGGTCCCAAAAAAATAAGAATATGGCCTATACATGGTTTCTAACATGAATCATAGCACAAAAGCTCTAGTACATAGAGATTTCCTGGTTACAGATAAGATCAGGTAGCTCCATAGTACCACAAAAACAACGGAGTCACAGTTCACACGGTGCACGCCCACACGTCCATCACATAGCATGTGCTATATTGGTAAAACATAGATATTACACGTGTGATTTCTTGGATGACAAAGCAATCTATGTGGAGTAGTAGAAATGTGACAGCTGGATGAGAGTTTAGAAAGAGTTACGGAACAAAGGGGAACGGGGTAAACACCCACAAGATGATTAGAAGCTGGAGCTCCAATCAACATGAGGAGTTGAAGAGACACGGTCAAAATAAATTAGGGCAGAGTAAAGGGCAGGTTCATAGATCTTCAATCAATGAGCTAAAAGTTAACGAATTTTCACGCGATAGTTACGATTACCTATTGTAACGTATCATTAATGATATAAATATTCATTAATGCTCAATCATTAAGAGTAGACGTTATATTAAGAAATTCCATATGAAGGGGAGTAAGATCTCACTTGTATGGACACGTTCTAACCATTACTGGAATATAGTTACATTTTTTTGCACTTATTGTTTTACAAGTCTAATTCCAATTATTGTTCTTAGTTAATTCTCTTGGTTATCAGAAGCCCGACTACTTCTTAAAATAGCTTTGACTAGGAATCAGGTTCTTTGGTTAAACAAATTGGTTCCGTTGTCGGGAATTTGATAATCCTTTTTGCATTCCTGAATTATCCTTACTAAATCACGTCGAACACCAATGAAAACAACCACTAGGTAACTGGAAGTCCACCTCCATCGACTCAGGGAACCTCACGAGGTTCAAGGGAAAACTTCCCGAAAAGATCCACAACTCATAACAATGACCAGATTGGAAATAAACAAACAGGAGAGCAAGACACTGTGAAGCAAATAGTTGCTGAATATGTGAATGAAGGTCTTCAAGCAATCGTGAGGGGGCTACCAACTATACCACCTACGCCACTTCCAAACAACATTGCAACTGTGGAAAATCCACCGTCTGGACTAGCTAATTTTGGAAGTAGAGGTTCTCCAAATGAACCCCTCGAAGGGAGACCAGGTATGACTAGTAATGCAGATTTGCAATCTTTAATACTATTCTTGCAGAAACAGGTGAAGGAACAAAACAATAATATCGAGCAAATTCCTAGGTACCACCTTTGATCTAGGGAATTGGTATTGACAAATACTATCAACAACCATGGAAGCCAAGTGCAACACCTTTAACGATTCTAAAAAAATTTAAAATGCCCGATGTACCAAAATATGATGGGACAACTGATCCACGGGACCATGTTACTGCATTCACCATGGGAGTAAAAGGAAACGACTTAACTAAACAGGAAATCGAGTTTGTGCTGGTCAAAAAGTTTGGAGAGACGCTTACCAAAAGAGAACTAACGTGGTATTCTCTTGTAACGACTCGGTCGGTCGTTATGTAGAATATGCATTATTATTTACTTTTATTGCATCGTCATAGCTTGGTTAAACTGTTCTTGAATTTGATGTGATTTTGGTGTTTTGATGTTATTTTTAGTGTTTCGAGAGTGCAACTAAGTTTGAATGATCTTATATGATATGTTGCTATATTTGGTTGGGGTCCAGAGGGTCTCGAGATTGATTTCGGATGGTTAACGGGAAGCTCGGAGTTGGAAATTTGCAGCAAACAGCTGCTAGTGTGAATTCAATGTTGTTTCCGCGCCTGTGGATGTTTGATCGCATGTGCGGGTCCACAGGAGCGGAATAAGGATCCACAGGGACTCATGACATTGACGCAGTACCATCCACTTTACACAAGGTTATCAAATTCCCTTCAAAATGGGGAATTCAACAGATTCGAGGTGATCAACAGATTTTGAGGAATACCAAATCGGTAATGCACTCAAATAAAAAAGAAGTGGAGGAAGAACTAAAAGATGCTGGAGCAACTCAAACATATACGGGAACAAACGATAAAGGCACGGTGAATCAAATCACCACGGAGATCGCATCAAAACATACGGACATGGATTCCAGGCTCAAGAACCAGAAGAGAATGAAAACATAAAGACAACTACCGAAGAACTCGAAGTTGTTCCATTGTTCGAACATAAGCCTGAACAAAAAATCTATATTGGAGAAAAACTAAGCCCGACCAGAAGAGGTAAGTTGATTGAATATTTAAAAATCTAATGCAGATTGTTTTGCCTTGTCCCATTCAGATATGACAGGTATAACCCCAGAGGTGATGACTCATAAATTGAATGAAGACCCATCATTCGTACCTGTCAAAAAAAAGAAAGGGGTAGCATGGATCATTGAAGAACCAAGTGATCGATGAAGAGGGGGACTTACTTTTACAAAGTCATGCCTTTTGGCTTGAAAAATGCTGGAGCCACGTATCAAAGGCTAGTGAGCAAGATGTTCCAGGAACATCTGGGGAAGAAAATGGAGGTATACATTGGTGACGTCTTGGTGAAGTCAACACAGGCTGAAGACCATTTCCAACATATGTCAACTATGCTCGTGATCCTCCGCATGTATAATATGAAACTAAATCCAGAAAAATGCGCCTTTGGCGTCGAATCAGGTAAATTTTTGGGTTTTCTCGTATCAAATAGAGGCATTGAAGTAAATCATGCTCAAATTAAAGCTATTGAAGAAATACCTTATATACTCACGAGTAAAGAAAGAAGTTCAAAGGCTGACATGTAGGATCACGGCTTTAGGAAAATTCATTTCAAGACCTTCAGAGAAGAGTTCAAATTCTTCTCTATACTAAAGAAGCAGAATTAGTTCGAATGCGTTGAAGAATGTCAGCAGGCCCTAAAAAACTATAAGGCTTACCTATCAAATCCCCCACTAGTATCCAAACCAAAGGAAGGGGAAAGTCTGTATATTTATCTTGATATTGGAGAAGTAGTTGTGAGTGCAGTCCTAGTAAGGGAAGACAAAGGTAAACAATCTCCTATTTACTATGTAAGTATATCCTTACTGTATGCTGAAACTAGATACCCCCATCTAGAAAAATTAGCCTTGGCTTTAGTCATGGTAGCAAGAAAATTGAGACCATATTTTCAGTGTCAGCCAATTGCTTTCATATCCTTTAAGAAATATCCTGCATAAACAGGAACTGTCAGGCAGATTGGATAAATGGGCAATAGAACTAAGAGAATATGACATCATTTATCAACTTAGGACATCAATAAAGTCTCAGGTCTTAACTAATTTTTTCACTGATTTTAATGTTAACATAATTCCCAAAGTAGAAAAGGAATTACAGATTTTTACCGGAGCTAATCCAGGAACATGGACATTGTTTACTAACGATTCTTCTAACGTTAAAAGAGCCGGTTTAGGAATTATCTTGATAAAACCTTCGGGTGAAAAGATAAAGCAAGCTATTAAATGTTATCCTATCACTAACAATGAAGAAGAGTACGAAGCTATCATTGCAGGACTTGAATTAGCATGGGAACTCTCAATAGAGCAGATCGTGATGAAAAGTGACTCTCAACTAGTGGTGAATCAGATGCATGGGATTTACACCGCTATAGAAACTCGAATGCAGCAATATTTGGAAAAGGCACGGGACCTAGTGAGGCAATTCCAATCATGGAAGATCGTGCAAATACCCATAGAGGAAAATGCAGAAGTAGATGCGTTAGCTAACCTCTCATCAGTTACAGGTGTAATGAATAAAGAAAATGCAATTGTGATACATTTACTTCATTCAGCAATAGACCAGGACCAAAATGAGGTAACATTTAATAATCTAACCTAGGATTGAAGAAAAAAATTGAATTTTTTTTTGCAGAATGGTGTCGTGCCTGAAGATAAAAAAGAAGCTCAAGCACTTCAACGAAAAGCTTCACGGTATTGCCTTGTTCATGACACTTTATATTGCAAAATATTTTGTGGTCCTCTAGCAAGGTGCTCGAAACCACACTGAGTACGTGATGAAAGAAGTACACGAAGGACGTTGTGGAAACCAGGCTGGAGGAATATCTCTAGAAACTCTAACCAGAGTAGGGTATTATTGGCATAAGATGGAAGAAGACTCTGAAAATTTCGTAGCTAAATGCGATAAATGCCAACGCTATGATAAAAACATGCATCGACCCGCAGAATTATTACACCCTGGACATTTATGAAGTGGGGAATGGATATAGTATGACCTCTACCCCAATCCAAATGAAAGGTACGATTTTTACTTGTATTAACAGATTTCTTCTCAAAATGGGTAGAGGCGGGCGCCTTTAGAAAAAAAGTGAAAAGCTTCAATTGGCGAAACATCATGTGCCGATTTGGTGTCCCAAAGGAAATTGTATGTGATAATGGCCCACAGTTCATAGGCTTGCAAATCACGGAATTCTTCCAAAGCTGGCATATCAAATGTATCACTTCTTCACCGTATCACCCCATGGCTAATGGGAAAGCTGAGTCAACAAATAAGATCATTATCAATAATTTGAAGAAACGATTGGAAAAATCAAAAGGAAATTGTCTTGAAGAGCTACCAGGAGTATTATGGGCTTATCGAACTACAACAAAAACAGCCATGGGAGAAACCTTATACGCACTTCTCTATGGCTCAGAGGCCCTAATAGCAGTGGGAATTGGTGAACCAAGTACGAGATTCACAGTAGCAATAGAAGAAACAAACAACAATGAGTTAAGATCAAATCTGGATTTACTTAAACAACGAAGAGAAGCCGCTTCAATTCGCATGGCAACTCAAAAGCAAATTATAGAGCGGTTTTACAACATAAAAGCTCACCTTAGATATTTTAAAATTGGGGACTTTGTCATCAAAAACGTTTTCCAATCAACAAAGGAGGCTCGAGCAGGAAAGTTAAATCCAAATTGGGTAGGACCCTATAAAGTGCGTGGTATTGCTGGAAAAGGAGCTTATGAGTTGGAAACCATGGATGGCAGGATCTTACTAGCAAGTTGGAATGATGTTCATATGAAGAAGTATTACTTCTAAGCGAAAGGAGTACCCACGGTCAGGTATCATGATGTATGATTTTATTTAGTACAGTTAAATTATACTAACAATTTTAGATCATAGGCAACAACCTAACACATAACCAAATGATGATATTAGACCTGAATAGACACGAGGAAGTAACTTAATTCCCAGTCTAGGGTTACAACCTTTCTAATGGATGTTTCAAAGGGTTAAGAAATCCTCATCTAAACTATATACCTTTGAGTCCCGTACGTTTTTCCTTTTCAGGAGAAGTACCATAAGGAAGGAGTAGTCAAGTGCTCGAGATTTCATTCTTCAAAACTCAAACACTTGGGGGACTATATAATATGGAAGGCAAAAAAGACTATCAAAAAATTCAAAGCTCAAGAAAGAAGCCTAACAAAAAGTCAGAGCTCAAGCTCGGAGACCTATTTTACCCAATAAATCAAAAGTTACGAGCAAAATCAATGAGCTGAAGACTATCATACAAAACCTGATTCAGAAACCTACAAAAAACATGCTTGTAAATGTAAAAGAATGTTTAGGTTAAAGGCAAAATTTAGTTATGGGTTGAAAATTATACCCTTATATTTATTCAAATGTGTTGTAAAAGAAAATAGTACGTAAGAGTTATAGACGATACTTGAACACATGTAAAGTATTATGAAAGTTCAAATACTACAAAAACTTTCTTCAAAGCATTACTCAAAGAAGCATGTGAATTCCTATCTATCTTTTGTATATTTACACCATTATGAAGATGAGACCTCTTCTTCATTAAGTGTTGGTCGTAAAAAGGCCCTCTTTTATAAATCGTGCTTGTTTAAAAAAGACACGAAGTATTGAAGCATTTTCAATGCAAAGTTAAATACTAAAGCGTGAAAAAAAAACCCGAACATAAAGCATTTTTATGCAAACACTTAAGAGTAAAACAAAAACTCGAAAAACACAAGTTATGCCAAGAAATTTAAACATTAATATTATACGACGGTAGAAATAAGTATCAACTTAGTCCAAACGGAATTTGTTTATACCAAATTGCCCCTAAGTTGTCATTGGGGACTTACGAACAAAATTTACCCCCAAACGGGACCAGTGGTAATCACCAATTGATTTTCCAAAGAAAAAAAAAGAAATGGGTTAACAAACACTTTCACTTGTTATTGGGAGGATTATCTTCATTAACAAAAAGAGCAGCTTGAGATGGCGATGGTTGGGAAAAAAATTCATCAGGCACGATTTTATAACCCATGGGAACTTCAACCTCAGGTGATGAAAAACTTTGACTTTGCCGAGACCTTTTAATTTTCTCCTTAGTTTTGGCAATTTCAGCTTGTAAGTCAAAGTTTTCCTTGTCCACTTCTGTTAATGTATCAAGCAGGGCATTCAAGTAAGCCCAACTTGCATATCTTATCCTCAAGAGATTCATATTCCTTCTCCCATTGTTCAACGTCTGCCCTCAGCTCATCCCTTTCAACCACAACAACATCGTAGGAAGTCTGTAAAGGGGCAATGGATCTCTCTAGAAATTGAACCATGTTGGAGCATTCACAGAGGTCTTCTTGAGTTTGGGTGAGCGATTGAACGAGTTCTCCAACATAAGCCTCCTTCTATTTTAGCAAATCCTTCAAGCTTCTTATTTCTGCAGACGCACGGGAAAGTTGTTCTGCAAATGACTATTCCAGGAGATTCTTATCCTTGCCTGCTTGATTCGACGAAGCCTTCTTAATGGCTAATTTTGCTGCCATCACTCTAACTTGCTGCTCTAAGGTACACTTTACCTCTTCTACTGCTTCCATATCAAGTTGAACGCTCTCAAATTGTTCCTTCCAGTTATCAGCCTCGGTATGGTAGTCATTCATTATCTGCTCCGTATGAACTATCATTTTCATCATCTCTGTGCCAATGAGATTGATCTACACAAAAAAGGAAAATTGGACACGGTAAAGGCTAATTTTAAGAAGAAATCACATGAAGTATACCTTCAAAGATGGGTGTACGATCTCATTCATCCATGTCAGGGAGATATGACTTTCCAATTTTGACTTTTTAAACAAGGCCGATCAAAGGGTTCAACCACACATCCGTCTGGCCTGATTCCTTTAAGAGGCTACCTTCCGCAAGAACCTTGATCATAATTTGATTCATCTCCCCATTACTAGAATATACTAGTTCAATAACAGAAGGCATGGTAGTATGGTTAGATGAAAGAGCCACGAGTGGCACAGATAGGGAAACAGAAGCACCAACAAGCATGACAGACCGATGTTCCACTGGAGCAGAATGGGGAAATATGGCAAGAGGCGCCTCCTCTGAAATTGAGCCAAAACCTTGATGGAAAAGTTGTTCAACTGACTCGTTGGCTGCACAAGGAGCTTCTCACTCATAGTACACAAGGGAAGAATGCTCATGCTCAGGCACGGAAGATG
Organism: Nicotiana paniculata; assembly: GCA_005239505.1. Taxonomy (NCBI): domain Eukaryota; kingdom Viridiplantae; phylum Streptophyta; class Magnoliopsida; order Solanales; family Solanaceae; genus Nicotiana; species Nicotiana paniculata. The sequence continues at coordinate 23,289 of MDKI01051844.1, forward strand.
GACCAATAAGGGGAGCCTATTCGTCATCAGACACGACTCTTCTTCTTGCTCATGGCTTACGAACCAACGAGCCTTCCTCCTGCTCCTCCTCATCTGCTAAGGTTTGGGACATATCCACCTTTCTTTTTGATGATAAAGAGTTTAAAATGATTTCTTGAGGCTTGGCCAAAGAGAGCTTTGAAAGAGTTATAGCAACAACAGTGATACCACGAGCGGGGAAACCCTAACAAACAAAAGCGATTAGAGAATTTCCAAAAAAAGGTGAAAAGGAAACGTAAAATAAACCTATCATGTGTTTTTACTTTCCAACCAAACCAGGCAGAAAGGTATTTCCAAGAACGTTCTTCCATTGGAGCGATCAACAACAATTTTTCTACCCAACCACAAAAATTGGAAACCTCCTCGATGGTTCCTATGGTTGCTGAGAAAAGACAAAAAACAGTCACGGTACTGGACATGCATCAAAATAAGAAAAAAAGTGAATAAATAAAACTTACCTGGAAAGTTCCATTTCTAAGGGAATGGTTGATTTTCTTCACCTACCAATCCACTTGTTGGGGCAGCAACAAACCTGGCATACCAACCTCTATCTTTAGCATTATCAGGAATAAGTAAAACTCTCTTACTTCTAGCCACAAGAGTAAAAACTCCATGGCGGAAAAATTTCGGAGAGTAGAGGTGAATAATATGATAGAAGGTAAAAGGAAGTGAAGCAATGTTAGCCAAATATCTGAGGCATGCTACTGTCCTCCAGATGGTAGGACCGATTTGTCCCAAGCACATGTTGAAAAATCGACAAAACTCTATAATGACAAGGTCGATGGGAGGCTTGAAACCTAAAGTAAAAGGGTAAGTATATACAAAAGAATAGCCAGCTTTGTAATAAGTTATCCTCTGATTTTCATTAGGGACTAATACCGGGAAATCAAATTTCCAACAACAGTCTCTACGCATAAATAAAATCAAAACCTCAGTGATTTGGGTAGGGTAAAGATCAGCGCGATCCTGAGACGTCATGGAAGTAACCTGGTTGGTTATGGTTACGAAAGAAAATTCAGCGGGTACAATCTCATCTACCTTTGGTTTGCAAAGTGGTTCAATGGATTCTCTACTCTTAGAAGAAGATCTATAAGCTCTAGCCCTAGAAGAAGATTGAGTAACACTAACCCAGAAATTGGTGGGGGAGTAATGTTATGTTGAGAAGAAGAAGACCATCTAGAAGGTGTTGAGGCCAAACTCCTTAATCTACTGCCCCTCTTACTCCGGACCGGAGCAGAATAAGGAGATAGTTCATTAACTATTTTATTAATTTTTTGGGGTCTTGATTTGAAGAATATATATTTGCATTAGAGAAGAACTTGCAAGAAGTAAAAGAAATTTGGAAGTTTTTCGTAGAAGCAAAGGCATAAAGGGGTATTTATATACGAAGGCCAGAGAAGGCAACCGTCAGAAAACGGTAAACACTTATGTGAAAGTCATTATTAAAACTTTAAAGTCATTATTAGAACTTTCACATCGTGACTAATGCAGCCACAAAAAGCCCTAAAGTGCACTGGAGAATTGTAGAAAAAATACGGGGTCACCATGTGGCACATGCATTTAATGGAGGTGACAAGCGACACATACGTTCAGAGAAAGGTGCAATGGTACGAGTAAATCAACGGCAAAACTTCCCGCCATAAATGAGTATCCACTAACAAAATATTTAATTGATAAATAAATGGTAAGTGGGGGGACTATATGTATTTTTAAAAATAGATATTACACGTGTAATATCTTGGATGACAAAGCAATCTACGTGGAATAGTAGAAAAGTGATAGCTGAATGAGAGTTTAGAAAGAGGTACGGAACAAAGAGGTACGGGGTAAACACCCACGAGATGATTAGAAGAGGGAGCTACAATCTAATTGAGGAATTGAGAGACACAGTCAAAATGAACGACGGCAGAATAAAGGGCAGATTCATAGATCTTCAATCAATGATCTAAATGTTACAGAATCTTCACGCAACAATTACGATTACTTATTTTAACGTATCACTAATTATATAAATATATATTAATGCTAAATAATTAAGAGTACATGTTATATTAAGGCATTCCCTATAAAAGGGAGTAAGATCTCACTTGTATGGACACGTTCGAACCACTACTGAAATATACTTATATTTTTTGGCACTTATTTTTTTACAAGTCTAATTCCTACTATTGTTCTTAGTTAATTCTCTTGGTTATCAGAAGCCCGAGTACTTCTTAAAATAACTTTTACTAGGAATTTGGTTCTCTAGTTAAACATGTGAGTCACCTAAACACCAAACACATAACATGTAATTCAGGATTTCGTACTCTCAGCACCAAGTTTAGAAGTATTACTTACCTTGAACAAGCCAAATCCAATGCTGGGCAAGCCAAGTGATGCTCCAAAAATGCCATCTCATGTGTACTGATCTTCGAATGGCTCAAAACTAACTAAAAACGAGTTAAATACATCAAATAATGCCAAAGGAAACAAACCCAGTCGATAAATATTGAATCTTTAATGAAAAGCCCAAATTCAACAAAAATTCCAATCCAGGCCCACTCCTCGGAACTCAGCAAAACTTATAAAAGCCGACAACCCATGCATTTACGAGTTCAACCATACTATTTTCACCCAAATCCGACTCTGAATCGATGTTCAAAACTTAAAAAAATTACTTTATGAAACTTTGGATAAAATCCCCCAATTTTCTCTTTAAAATTCACAATCCAATTACCAAAAGACGAAGATATATTTGTGGAACAAAACCGAGTGTAGAACCCTAACCCCAATACTTGTAATGCGAATTGCTTCAAAGTCGCCTCAATCCGAGCCCCGTATCTCAAAATATGATAAAAGAACCCAAAACCTTGATCTATAATTTCTGCCTACAAAATTCCACAGTTGAGGACAAGTGGTTGCATCTGCGACATTCGCTTTTGCGGAAAAAGGCTCGCATTTGCGAGAAAGCCTCAACCCTCCATTATCTGCTTCTGCGATGCTCAGAACCGCATCGGAGGTCGCGCTTGCGCACAAGCTCCACTACATTTCCGAACTCTTTTCCAGCAGCGCATTCTCAGTTCTACGCGCCTGGGCTCGCTTCTGCAGCCATCGCACCTTCGCAAAACCCATTGCAGGTGCAAAAAACCAGAACCGAGAGCTTAGGAAAAATTTAATATGTGACGAAACGATCTGAACCTCGTCCAAAACTAACTTTAGCCCTTCGGGACCTCGTCCGAATATACACATAAGTCCTGTAACACAATACAAACCTACTAGAGGCCTCAAATAACATATAACACCATCAAAACGACAGATCGCATCTCGAGTCAAACTTAAAGAACCTTGAACTTTTCAACTTCCAAAACTTGTGCCGAAACATATAAAATCAACTCGGAATGAACCCAAATTTTTCACACAAATCCTAAAAGACATAACGAAGCTATTCCAATTCCTATAACCACAATTCGAATATGAAATGTCCAATTCATATTTTCACCAATTAGTGCGGAGTCCTTATAGAAATATCCAAACACAAATCTGGGCATACGCCCAAGTCCAAAATAAACATCTGGACCTAACTACCGAAACTCCATTCCGAGGTCAAATTCACAAAATCCATACTTGGTCAACTTTCCAACTTAAAGCTTCATCTATGAAATTCATTCTTCCAATTCAAGTCAGAATAATTTTAAAACAAAAACCGAAACTGACAATTAGCACAATTGATAAATCATCATACAGAGCTACTCATCCCCTCAAACCATCGAGAAAAGTGCAAATGCTCAAAACGACCCGACAGGTCATTACAAGAGTTGTACACTTGCAGAAACATACACTGTAGTATGCTACTTATACTAGCTCATTAGTACAGAACTTGGCATTTATTGATCATGCCCATTTATTCATGTATTATCCATTTTCATGTTGTTATTGAGCCTGTGATTATGCCAGGCGGATTGTTATTGTGAGCCTGTGATTATGGCGGGCGGATTATGATTGCGAGCCTGTGATTATGCTAGGCGTGTTATGGTTGTGAGCCTATTATTATGCCAAGAAGATAGTGATTGTGAGCATGTGACCATACCGGGAAGATTGTGACTGTGAGCCTGTGGTGATGCCGGGCGGATTGTGATCTTGGCACGTGAGTTGTCATTGTAATTATAATTTTTAGATGTGGGCAAGAGGTGTCGTGAGTATATGATGGGGGTAAGGCATGGGATTTGTGACTATGATATGAGGTATCGGTGAGTTATTTCGTTGTGAAGCTTGTGTTAGAAAGTTTGGTTAATTGGTTGTCTCGTGTGTTCCTTATTTGGTTTAATGATGCATTCACAGTATTCTTATTTCTTTACTGTCTATATGCACATTTGTTGCTATTTACCAAAGAGCTTCATTCCTCCCCTTCCAGATGTGATAATCTATTGCTGCCAATACTGCATATGAGAACTCCATACTCAATTTGCCTCCCATTTTAATGCTTACTCTTTTTCAAAGGTGTTGTCAATCAAAGACCATTATCTTTATTTATAGCCATTGAATTACTTCAGTAAGGCATAACTTGGAGAAGTGACACTCATAGAATAAGTGTTTAATAGATTCTGGTGCATTTCCATATTGTACACAAAGACCATCTGAGTTGATTCTCCGAATGCGAGCCTATCCTTTGTGAGTACCTTCTTCTACATAGTCAGCTAGCAAATGAAGCATTGTTTTGGAATGCTCTGCTTGTTGTAGCCCCGTCTTCCCCATTTGCATGTCTCAAGGTTCCCCTTAAACCAGGAGTAACCTTTTTGGATTATATATTTTCCTGTTTGTGATAGCCCTCGTCCTTAAACATAACCACTTACAAGTTTATCTCTTATGTGCAAACGTATCTTCCTCACAAGAGACAAACTTACCAAGACTAACCAGGAGGCTAGTCTTGATACTTACTGGTTATTTACCATGGTGAACTCATACTACACTTCTGTACATTTTTGTGCAGAGCCAGGTATTGGAGATATCAGCCTCGGGTAGTGTTAGCTTGTTGACCGCAAGGATTCAAGGTGTCAGTTTTCATTTAGACAGTATTATATTACGATTCTTGAGATCATTTCATTTGTTTAGTTAGTGTTCGGAACTCTGTATTACTAGTCTTAGGAGGTTATGATTATTACCGCATATGATTATTTTCTTTTCTGACTCGGCATTTACATTAAACTCTATTTCAAATTATCACTGTCATAAATAAACTGGCTTAATTATTATAGTAATCAATTTACCTAGTCTTAGAGACTAAGTACCATCAAGACGCCTGTGGTGGAATTTTTGAGTCGTGACACTGATCCTATCTAAAGAATATCATTAATTAAGTAGAATAACTATTTCCCCTATTTCGACTTAAAAAATTCATTCACTGTTGTAGAAAGTAAAAGAATCTCCCACTAATCCAGTGGACATATTTTGACAAAAGATTAATATGGTAAAAAAACATAGATCAATTGTGACGACTCGATATGTCATTTATAATTTTATCCTTTATTTTTTTATTCTAAGACCTCTAATAGCTCCTTTTAGCCTTCCTCGATTTGCGTTCATAATCGGTGTCCTTCTTCCGTAAGTGTTTATGAGAAAAGTGAAGAAAATATGAAATCGTGTTTTAAAACTTATTTGAGTTGACTATAGTCAACGTTTTGGGTAAACGGACCCGGATCAGTATTGTGACGGTTTCGATTGGTCCGTATCATAATTTGGGACTCAGGCATATGCTCAAAATCGAATTTGGAAGTTACTAGCCTGAAATAACACAAATTGTTGAAAACTAGGAATTTAAAGGTTTAAAGAATTTTTAAGTTTGAGTGTAGTTTGACTTTGTTGATACCGGGTTCGAATTTTTTTTTCGGAACTTGGTATAAGTTAATTACAGTATTTATGACTTTTTTTCAAACTTTGGTACAAAAAGGAGTTGATTTGACCTTATTCGGACGTCCGGTTGAAAAATTGAATGTTCTTTAGTTTCATTGAATATTTATTTTGTTTTGGTGCACGATTCATAGTTCTAAGTGTTATCTTCGTGTTTTGATCGCCCGAGAGATTTTGTATGATGTTGTTACACTTGTGTTCATGTTTTGTTTGAATCTCCGATGGATTGGGTGAGTTTCAGACGCGTTTCGGAGAGTTCAGTAGATATAAGATTTTTTCTAGTGCTCATGTGTCACATTTTTGAGACACTTGTCGCATTTGCGATAGTCATACTAGCATTTGCAAAGAGCACAGTGGGCAAAAGAGTTCGCATATGCGAACTTCCATCGGATTTGCGATGATGGCCTGGCCTGGCCCGGGGTTGGTCACAATTTCGATCACTGGAACGATTTTGCGGCATATCCAAGTTCGCATTTGCGAATAATTCACCGCAAATGCAATGAAAGCGGAGATGGGAGTCCTTCACAATTGCGATGATTTCTCGCATTTGCAGGGTCCGCAATTTCCAACCCCTAGTCGCAATTGTGACATCTGCGCCTGGACAAAAGATGGAAAAAAACACATTTAGCTCAATGCTGTGAAACTCTCAACTCTAAACATCTTGAGGCGATTTTTCCAAGAGATTTTCTTCCTAACCTCTTTGGTAAGAAACTTCAATCTATTTTTTTTAATTACAAATAACATTTCATAAGGTTTCAAGATTAAATCTAGGATTTTCATGGTAGTAATTAGGGGATTGGGCAGAATTGAGGATTTTTCTAAAAATTGAGATTTAGATCTCAAATTGAGATCGGATTTCAAAATTAGTTATATTACCGGGCTTATGGGTAAATGGGTAATCGGATTTTTGTCTGAACCTCGAGAATCAAGTGAGACCGGGATTGGCTTTTGTTTACCTTTTGAAAAAATGTAAACATCGTTACTTTATGTATTGTAACTGACTTTCCTAGCATTATTTGATGCTATTGAGTCGATTTTGGTTAGATCGCTTGGTTTGGAGGTGGAATTTAGAGGAAAGGCCCCGGCAGAGCCTTGATTTGCTTGTGGAGCGAGTTAAGTGTTGGGTCTAACCATGATTTGAGGGAATTAGGAACCCTTGAGCTGAATAAATAAAACAGTAAACTTTCTAAAAATATGGAAACAAAAAAGTTAGTAGAACTAGAATGTCAATTCTCTTTTGAAAATCAGTGTAGGAATAAATCGAGCCCACTGAATACACAGTGTGCCCTTAAGGAAATTATTCCCCTCAAGTACCAGAGGTTTTCGAATATATCCTCCTAGGATAGAACGATTTAACACACCAGCGTATCGGTACCAAAAGCTCTGGTGATCGGCTAACAACTCGATGGTCGTAAAACACACTGGAATATTTTGTGCAGAAGAAGATCAAAAAATTAGTAAGTAAAATTTCTGGGATTCAAGACATACTTATAGCCATTTTCGTATTGTTTCTGAAATGGTTTTGCAACCTTTCAGAACATCCATAGCTGTTGGAACAGGTGTGAATATTGCGGAAAAATAAAAAATGGATTTAAAATAATTCGGGAAAGAAAACGGACCCGACCAGACCGGGTCGCGGGTCATGGGCCATTCCGGATTGAATTTTCGTTAATTATTAAATTAATTAATTAAATAATTTGAAAGGAACTTTTTCCAAAAATATTAATCAATCAATCGTTGATCGAAGCCGAAACCGGGACCGAGTCGAGCGACGACGGCGCAAGACTTGCCTTCTTCTCAACTCTTTAAGAGCTAGAAGAAGAGCTTCTCTATATATACATATATATTTTCTTTCATTTTTCCAATGAGGGACAAAGTGCACTAATTAAAATTTTCACTTTCCTCTATTTCTTTTTCCATCATTTTCCATTTACTCTCTTTAAGCTATATTAAACTTAAAATTAAGTTACACTAAGCTTAAAGACCAACCAAGAGAATGTGACTTTGATCCGATCTTACTTTAGCGTTGTTGATTAGAGTATTCAAACTTATTATGATCGCTTTATATGGTGCAATTTAAAAAAGGATAAATGTCCAAATTTGTCTCTGAAGTGTATAAAATATTCCATATTTTCCCTTCACTAATAGTTGAGTTCAAACTCGAATCTTCCTTAAGCTTCTTGTTTCAAGAATAGGATATATTTGCCCTTGTTGATAAACATCATAAGCTTTTAAACATGTAGGCCTTTTCATAAGAAAAAAAAAATCAACTTTCCCTTGAATAATGTTATGACTTATTAACAATCTAATACTTGCGTAATACAAAGTTGAAGCAGCCAATTGATTTGGTAGTATTAGTGGTTATGGACAATATTATTGTATATAGACTCTCTGATAGGATAAACGTTGAATATACAAATCTACAAACACTACATTACGTCAGCAATAGTGGTAGTGCTTGGTTGCTAGGAGTACTTAGTTTTTTAAGGAGAAACTGAAAATATTAGAAGTGTTAAATATTTGATAATTATTTCAACATTTACGTTAAGCCGCGTGGTTCAGAACATAATGATATCGAAAGTGGATTTTTATGGGTAAATTTATTCGGTATGTGGCCTAACCCTAATGAAAAATACATTAAACGAAAAGTGACGGACTAAATTTTTTCTAATTAAAGTCTTATTACTCCCTCTGATTCTATATTTACTTGTCATGTTTGCCTTTTACATGAATTTTAATAAAATATTAATAATAAGAGTTATTTGACAAAATTATCTTTAATTGATGTCACGACCCGGAATCTTAACCTCGGGATCGTGATGATGCTTAACATTCACTTGTTAAGCAAGCCGACATGAGATAGTTGATTAACCAAATTTTAACAAATCAAATTAACTGATGCCAATTAAACTGAAATAACTGGAATAGAACTGAAATAAAGTACGAAAAGTTATAACAATCGAATTATCTAAATACAACCCCAGATCGGGTGTCACAAGTGCACGAGTTATAACAATCGAATTATCTAAATACAACCCCAGATCGGGTGTCACAAGTGCACGAGCTACTAGAAAAATACAAATAATGGTCTATATGAAAGTAAAACTATTTGAAAAGAAATAAACAGCTATGATGAGGTAGAAGGGGACTTTAGAGTTGTGAACGCCGAGCAACTATACCTCAAGTATCTGTCCAATGGTCAACCCGAGCAATCTACTCACCATCGCTGAGACCGATCCTAAAATCTACACAAGAAATGCAGAGTGTAGTATGAGTACAACCGACCCATGTACTTTGTAAGTGTCGAGCCTAACCTCAACGAAGTAGTGACAAGGCTAAGGTGAGTCACTAAAAATAACATGTATGCCGTATAATAATAATGACAGGAAAGCAAATACATGTAAAATAAATCAGTTAACTCAAGACAATAACTCAATCCTCGAAAATCAGTGAAACCAGAAATACTGACCCTCAGAGTCTAGTATGAAAACATTGAAGCCAACAAAATATAGAACACAAAATATAAAAATCATTGCGACGCGCAACCCGATCCCCCCAAACAAATATGCTCCTCCCTCATTCCACCATGTCAATATCGATATTAACAAGTAAAAAAATAATATGTTGCAGTGCGTAACCCGATCCCACCATATAATTAGAGTCAATATCATAATTCTCCATTATTTCACCATATCAGTCCTCCCTTATTTCACCTGTTGCGGCTTGCAACCCGATCCCACCATATAATTAGTTGAAATATCATAATCCTCTCTTATTTCACCTTATCAATCCTCCCTTATTTCACATGTTGCAGCGTGCAACCCGATCCCACCATTTAATCAGAATAAATATCATAATCCTCCCTTATTTAGCCATAACAATCATCCCTTATTCCACCTATTGCAACATCCAACCTAATCCCACGATATCAAATAAAATGTAATAAATTCAGCAACTCAATTCTCAAGAATAATTACGAATAAATAATATGAAATCAAATCCATAAATGAACCTTGTACAAAATAAAAAATGCTATAATGTTATTAAGCAACAAGACGAGTCGATCATATGACAATTAAAGTGTAAAAGTAATGCAATTAAGGCAGGTAGCAATTAATCATGGAAGCATGGGAGAAGCTGACATTTTAATTATTCTGGCTTACCACACTTGGCATGCAAAAATTCACTAATGAAGAACCTCCGGTGCCTGCTATCGACATGCAAGACAACGAGAAGTTCATGATTATTGAAGAATGGAAGCATGGAGATTTTCTTTGCAAAGGCTATATCCTAAGTGCTTTAGAGGATGACTTTTATAATATGTACAGTGCGATGAATACTTCGAAAGAATTATGGGACGCACTTGAGAAGAAGTACAAGACGGAAGATGCATGCTTTAAGAAATTTGTGGTTGCCAAGTTTCTAGACTATAAAATGATAGACAACAGAACTGTGGGAACCCAAGTTCAGGAGCTTTAACTTATTTTTCACGACCTTATTGCTGAAGGTATGGTCGTGAATGAAGCATTTCAAGTGGCTGCAATGATTGAAAAGTTGCCTCCTTCGTGGAGAGATTTCAAGAACTATCTTAAGTTGGAAGAAATGAAGTTGGAAGATCTTCTGATTTGCCTCAAGATTGAGGAAGATAACAAAACAGAAGCGAAGAAGTATCGTGAAAATTCAACGATCATGGGAGCTAATATCGTTAAGGAAACTTCTCCAAAAAGTAAGAAGAGGAAGAGACCTTCTGGATAGACTAAGGAGCATAACAAAAATAAATTCAAGGGAAACTGCCACAACTGTAGAAGAGTTGGTCACAAAGCCCCTGATTGTCGTCTCTGGAAAAAGGATAATAAGAAAGGACATGCCAACATAGTGGAGAAGAATTATGACATTGGTGATCTTTGTACAATGCTTTCGGAATGCAACTTAGTTGGAAATCCGAAGGAGTGGTGGATTAACTCCGGAGCCACTCGACATGTTTGTTCTTTCAAAGAAGCATTTGCGACTTTCTTTACTGCTGGTCCTGAAGAAAAGATTTCCATGGGAAATAATTCAACAGCCAAGAATGAAGGTTATGTGAAGATATTCTTAAAGATGACTTCCGGGAAGGTGTTAACGCTCAACAACGTTCTTCATGTTCCTACTATTAGGAAGAATTTAGTTTCTACTTCTCTACTTGTGAAGAATGGATTCAAATGTGTATTTGTTTCTGATAAAGTTGTTGTGAGCAAGAATGAAATGTATGTTGGAAAAGGCTACCTCATGAAGGGCTTTTTGAAACTCAATGTAGTGGTTGTTGATAGTATGAATAAAATTTCAGCTTCTTCTTATTTGTTGGAGTCAATGATTTATGGCATATTCGTTTAGGACATGTCAATTATAAAACCTTGCGAAAGTTAATTAATTTAGAAGTATTGCCTAAATTCTAGTATAATAAATCGAAATGTAAAATATGTGTTGAATCTAAGTTTGAAAAATATCCTTATAAGTCTGTTGAAAGGAATTCAAATCCTTTAGACTTAATTCATACTGACATTTGCGATATGAATTCGACACCTTCTCGAGGTGGGAAAAGCATTTTATTACTTTTATTGACGACTGCACTCGATATTGTTATGTTTATTTGCTTAATAGTAAGGATGAAGCAATTGAAGCATTTAAGCAATACAAGAATGAAGTGGAGAATAAATTGAATAAAAAGATCAAAATGATTAGAAGTGATAGAGGTGGAAAATATTAATCTCTGTTTGCAAATATATATTCGGAATATGGAATTATCCATCAAACTACTGCACCTTACACACCTCAATCCAACGGAATTACGAAAAGAAAAAATCGGACATTAAAGTAAATGTCGATTTCTTTATTAATAAGTGTTGGGTTACCGCAGAGTTTGTGCGGGGAAGCTATCTAACCGAATACTCAACAGAGTACCCCACGGCAAAATGCAATCTATTCCATACGAAAAATGGAAAGGAAGAAAACCTAACATGAAATATTTCAAAATGTGGGGGTGTCTAGCATAGGTACAAGTTCCTTTACCTAAAAGGTTTAAAATTGGACAAAAAATAGTAGGTTGTCTTTTCATTGGAAATGCTACAAACAGTAAAGCATGTCAATTTTTGGTCCATAAATCCGATAATCTCGACATTCATATTAATATGGTAATGGAATCAGATAATGCTGAATTCTTTGAAAATATTTATCTGTATAAAATTGAATGTGAGTCATAAAGTGAAAGAACTAAACGACCACGGGAAGAACCAAAGGAAAATACTCCAAGTATAGAAGATCCTAGGCGTACCAAACGTCAAAGAACATCCACTTCCTTTGGACCAGATTTTGTGACATTCTTGCTTGAAAATGAACCTCAAACTTTTAAAGAAGCTATGTCGTCTTCTGATTCAGCGTTTTGGAAAGAGGCACTCAATAGTGAGATTCAATCAATTTTGGATAACCATACATGGGAATTGGTTGATATTCCTCCTGGAAATAAGCCTTTAGGTTCGAAATGGATCTTTAAACGGAAAATGGAAGCTGATGGCACTATTGACAAATATAAGGCAAGACTTGTTGTCAAAGGTTATAGAAAAAGGAAGTCCTTGATTAATTTGACACTTATTTGCCAGTAACGAGGATAACATCTATTAGGATGTTAGTGGCATTAGCGGCCTTGTATGGTCTTGAAATTCATTAAATGGATGTTAAAACAGGTTTCTTAAATGGAGAATTGGAGGAAGAGATTTACATAGAACAACCTGAGGGTTTTGTGGTTCCTGGTAAAGAAAAGAAAGTGTGCAAACATGTTAAGTCGCTTTATGCACTTAAACAAGCACCCAAACAATGGCATGCCAAATTTGATCAAACAATGTTGGCAAGTGGGTTTAAAATCAACGAGTGCGACAAATGTGGTTACATTAAAAACACTCTAGGTCATGAAGTCATTGTTTGTTTATATGTTGATGACATGTTGATAATGAGCAAAAGTATGTCAGATATAAATGCTTCAAAGCGCATGTTGGCTAGCAGATTCAATATGAAATACATAGGAGTTACTGATGTGATCTTAGGAATCAGAATTCACAAGACTCCACAAGGTCTAGAATTATCACAGTCTCACTACATTGAAAAGGTACTTGACAAGTTCAAGTATTTGGATTTCAAAATTGCCAAGACTCCAATTGACGTGAGTTATGCACTTCAAAAGAATAAAGGTGAATGTGACTCACAACTGGACTATGAAACAAATATTGGGAAGTTTGATGTATATAATGAATTGTACACGACCAGATATAGCATGTGCTATTAGAAAACTGAGTCGATTTACAAGTAATCTCGATGAAATACATTGGATGACAATGAAATGAGTTTTGAGGTATCTGAAACATACCCAAAACTATGCTTGGCATTATAAAAAATATCCCTCCTTGATCAAGGGATAAATTGATGCAAATTAGATCATCGGATCATCTGAAGTTAAATCCACGAGTGGATATGTTTTCACAATTGGGGGTGGAGCAGTGTCTTGGAAATAATCCAAACAAACGTGCATCGCCCGTTCTACAATGGAATCTGAATTCATAGATTTAGATAAGGTCGGTGAAGAAGCTGAATGGCTACGAAATTTCTTGGAAGATATTCCATTTTTGCCCAAACATTTGGCACCTATTTTTATACATTGTGATAGTCAAGCGGCAATAGGCAGGTCAGGGAGCATTATGTATAATGTAAAATCTCGTCATATACGACAGAGACATAATACCGTTAGGTAACTACTCTCTAATGGTGTTATCACAATTGACTATGTAAAGTCAAGAGATAACGTGTCAGATCCATTTACAAAAGGCCTATCTACAGAGACAGTTGAAAGATCATCAAAGGGAATGGGTTTAAGCCCTAGGACAAGTCATCATGGCGGTAACTCTACATAGAATACTGGAGATTCCAAGATCTAAGTTCAAGGAGATCACACAAATTCATGAATGACGGTTCAACATTTTCTAATAACTCAACCCATTCTCATGATGAAGACAATGTTCAGAAATCAAGGTAAAGCATTAAGGCTTTTTGATGAGTCAATAAAGCTTAAAGCTTTTTAATGATTTGCTAAGTCTAGAAGGATATGACCAGATAGTGTGTCTTTAGTATTACACGTTTAGGAATCACCTATATGAGTGTGAAGTGTAAGCCACTTCAAAGGGAATGATAGTAAAGGCTCATTTTCTAAGCACTCATGAAACCAGGCGGTGTTCATGGCTAAAATGAACACAACCGTGAGAATCATAGATGGTTAAAAGTTGATTATGTGACTTATTTTGTCTAGGTATACAACAAAGCTCGACGTTTCAAAGATATAAAATCTACCGATTGACCGAGTATATCCGATATAAGTTCACTACGAAATGTTCAAAGGAAAACTTACTTATCCAGATGCAATTAATTCTTGCATGTAAAACACACACGCGTCCGTGCATTCCTTTATTTAATAGCCATTCCCCATTCATGTGGGGGATTGTTGGTCTTTAAGCTTAGTGTAGGTTAATTTTAAGCTTGGTGTAGCTTAAAGTGAGTGAATGGAAAATGGTGGGAAAAGAAATTGAGGGATGTGAAATTTTGAATTAGTGCACTTTGTCTCTCAATGGAAGAAGGAAAGAAAATATATGTGTATACATAGAGAATCTCTTCTTCTAGCTCTTAAACAGTTGAGAAGAAGGAAAGCCTCACCGCACCGTCGTCGTCGTCGTCGCTTGCTCGGCTCGGATTCGTCTTCGGCTTCGGCTTCGTATTCGGATTCAGATTCAGATTTGGTCAAATATCGATTGATTGATTAATCTTTTTGGGAAAAATTCCTTTCAAATTATTTAATTAATTAATTTAATAATTAACAAAAGTTCAATCTGAAATAACCCATGACCCGCGAGCCTGTCCGGCCCAGTCCGTTTTTCTTTCCCAGATTATTTTAAATCCGTTTTTAATTTTCCCGCAATATCCACATTTGTTCCAACAGCTATGGCTGTTCTGAAAGGTTGGAAATCCTTTTCAGAAACAGTACGAAATCGGCTATAAATATGCCTTGAATCTTAGAATTTTTACTGAGTAAATTTTCTGATCTTCTTCTTCTTCTTCAGCACAAAATATTACAGTGTGTTTTACGACCATCGAGTGGTTCGTCGATCACCAGAGTTTTTGGTACCGATACGCTGGTGAGTTAAATCATTCTATCCTGCGAGGATATATTTCAAAACCTTGAGTACTTGAGGGGAATAATTTCCTTAAGGACACACTGTGTATTCAGTGGGCTCGGTTTATTCCTACACTGTTTTTTAGAAAAGAATTGATGTTCTAGTTCTAATAACTTTTCTATTTCTGTATTTTCAGAGAGTTTATGTTTTATTTATTTTACAGTAATATAGATTAATAACACTCTTTACACCACTCTTGATCATTTGAGCCCTCTCGGCCTAATTTAGATGAACTTCATAATCCCACTAAATTGCAAAAACTACAAACTCTAATTACTCTAAATTTGATTTCATGACTGCTTCTAATTAATCAAGCTACATGGAGCTCCCGAAAAATAAGGGAAAGTCGAGAAATGTTAGGATCGAAACAATCAGGTGTCATGCGGAGGCTAACAAAGTAAATCTTGAACGACGATAAATCAGACAACAAAAGAGAAATATAGCAATAGAGACACAAATATTTGATGTGGTTCAGTCAATTGACATACGCCAATAGCCTATATGAGCAATCCACTTTATAAACGAAAGTACAAAATATTGAGAGACAAACTTCACCAACAGACAAACACAAGTGGCAGATTAGCATTGTCCCAAAATTCTTCCCTAAACAGGACTCTCAAACCCCTTATTGTAGTAAATAAATTCTCATTACCAGTTAAAAAATAAGGACAAACGCCTGACAAGGAACTGTTAAGTGCGAAGAGACGTTAACTGATTTGGATAGTTGTGGCACTGGAGGACCAGGAAGCCTACATGAAAAGTAATATTCTTTTGAAACTGTCACGACTCGATTTACCCTCATAGAGTAGCAGATCTTTGGGATACTTTGAGGTATTTCTGCAGCGTCTGCAGAGGTTATGAGTCCCCCTCCTATCTTAGCATAGTTATATTTCATATATGAGACTACACTTTCCTTTCCAGTTTTGTATATTGAACCATAGATTTTAGCTTGTGATGTTGGTGATATTCCGGGTTTTGGGAAGTAAAATAACTGTATATGCTGAGCAGCTACGTCATTTCTAGTAGATATTTTTTTTCTGTCTTTATTTTTATTGATTCTGTTGTTTTCCGCAAATTTCTAGGCTTACCTAGTCATAGAGACTAGGTGCCGTCACGATAAGCACTCCGAACCCGAACCAACCGACCCCAAAAAAACATAAACAAACTAAACAAACCATGACAAGGCAAAAACAGGAATAACGGGGAAAATTCCACGGAACGACCGGTAGGGTCGCTACATTCTCCCCCTCTTAAACAAACGTTCGTCCTCGAATGGGTCTAGAAACATACCTGGGGTCTCAAACAAGTGAAGATATATGCTCTGCATCTCTCACTCGGTCTCCTAAGTGGCCTCCTCTACTGGCTGCCCTCTCCACTGTATCTTCACTTAAGCTATATCCTTAGGTCTCAACTTTCTGACCTGACGACCCAAAATAGCCACTGGATATACCTCCCTCAAGCTGAACTGTGCTGAGGTCCAAAACATGAGATAGGTTTCTAATATACTTCCGGAGCATCGAAACATGGAACACCGAATGAACACTCGATAAGCTGGGTGACAAGTCTGGTACCTGGATATGCACATGAGAATAACATGCGAAGAAGGGTGTGAGTACTCCACATTCTGTACCTTGTAAGTGCCACGCCTAACCCCAGTCAAGTAGTAACGAGGTCAGGTTGCGGCTCTACTGAGATTACAAAAATAAATAGATATAATTAACAGTTAAGTAAAACAGCGATAATTAACGAAAAGTAAAGTGAACTTGAAAGAATGACGTAATAAATATCAGTTCCGTACAGCATACAAATCAGTAGATAGTTGTACAATGCAATACAGGGGAAAGTCTCAAGTCTCGGCCCGCAGCCCCGATGTAAATATGCAATGCAATCCAAGGAAAAGTCTGAGGTCATAGCCCGCAGTCCCAATGTAAATATGCAATACAATGCAAGGGAAAGTCTCAGGTCATAACCCGCAGTCCCCATGTAATATACAATACAATGCAAGGGAATGTCTCAGGTCATAGCCCGCAGTCCCAATGTAAATATGCAATACAATGCAAGGGAAAGTCTCAGGTCATAACCCGCAGTCCCCATGTAATATACAATACAATGCAAGGGAATGTCTCAGGTCATAGCCCGCAGTCCCAATGTAAATATGCAATGCAATGCAAGAGAAAGTCTCAGGTCATAGCCCGCAATCCCAATGTAAATATGCAATGCAATGCAAGGGAAAGTCTCAGGTCATAGCCCGTAGTCCAAATGTAAATATGCAATGCAATGCAAGGGAAAGTCTTAGGTCATAGCCTGCAGTCCCAATGTAGATATGCAATGTAATGCAAGGGAAAGTCTCAGGTCATAGCCCGCTGTCCCAACGTAAATATGCAATGCAGTGCAAGGGAAAGTCTCAGGTCATAGCCCGCAGTCCCAATGTAAATATGTAATGCGAGATGTATATAGGATATAGCGTAATTCAAAAGTTTTGGGAAAACAGTTGGCAAATATAGAGGAAGGTACTTACCCGAATTTCAAATAATAGTAACGAGTGGAAAATCAGGTAAAATCGTTAGACTTGATAAAATTTTAAGTCGCTACTCAGTTAAACAAATAACAGAATTACTATGAATTGAAGATGAAGTATGTCATAAAAGGAAACAATGGAATTAGTGAAAATATCCTGTGCACGTACTCGTCACCTCACGTGCACGGGGTTTTTCTGTCAAGAATCAGTTATAAATTCCTAAGGGAATTTTACCAACACATAGTTAGGCAAGCCACGTACCTCGAGTGTGCTAATCAGACAATAATCACGCTCTTGCCACGAGTATCCAACTCCTGGTGGCACAAATCTATTAAATTTGATTACATAATATAAAAGTTATATTTTCCGGACACCCATTCACTCACGAACTCACTCGACAAGAATAATCGAAATTCGATGTCAAAAACCCCTAAATTTTCAGAATTTCGGTTGGGGAAAATTTCATCAAGTTCCCATGGGTTTTCCCCCTTTTTTGTTAATTAAACTAAAGAAAACAACGGGGATTAATGGTCTAAAAATGAATTAGGATTAGAAAATGTTACCTACTATCCTTATCTTCAAAACCCACTGAAAATCGCCAATCCCTGAGCTCTCAAACGATTTTAGACTTATGAAATTCGAACCCTCAGATTTTTAGAATAAACACACCGGGTTCTCGCACGTGTGGTCCCGATCATCACACATGCGGTTCATCACCTGCAGAAAAAGCATTGCAGGTGCGGAATTCACTTATGTCCAATGGGGCCGCACCTGCGGTCGTTTGGTCGCGCCTGCAGATTCCAGGTTGCACCTGCGACCACTGGTCAACCCCCTCACCATCGCACCTGCGACCAGCCTGATCGCGCCTGCTTTGCGCACCTGCAAGAAAACCTTCGCAGGTGCGAAACACCAGAAGAAAGCCTGGTTCAGCAATTTGATAAGTTCCAAATTCTCCCGTTAAGCATCCGAAACAACCCCGAGGGCCCCGGGACCTCAACCAAAACAACCAATCGACCCTAATACTTTATTCGAACTAGGTTGAGCCTTAAAAACATGTCTCATAACATCAGAAACATCGATTATGCATATATTCAAGCCTAGGAACTTAGGAAAATTCTAGAATTTACATCCCACATCGAAACACGTCTAAACTCATCTAAATGACCTCAAATTTTGCACACAGGTCATAAACAACATGGAGGACCTATTGTCGCTTCCGGAAATCCATTTCGAGTCCGATATAAAAATCCCACCTATCAGCCGAATTCGCCAAATTTCTAGCTTTCTCCAATTCAAGCCAAAATCGACAACGGACCTCGAAAACACATTATGAGTACGCTCCTAACACTGAAATCACCCAACAGAGCTATCGGAGTCAAGGAAATCCCATTCCGGATCCGTCTTCACACATCTCTAGTTACGTCCAGATTTTTAAAGCTCAGATCAATATCTATGGACTATGTGTCCAAAATCACCTCGGATTCCCTCACTCAACGCACCGACAGGTTCCAATAATGTAAATAGAGACGGGAGAAACAGTAAATACGGGATCGGGGCGTAAATTCTTAAAATGACCGACCAGGTCGTTACATCCTCCCCCTCTTAAGAAAATCGTTCGTCCTCGAACTAGCATAGAAACATACCTTGAGCTGGGAAAAGATGAGGGTACTGACTCCGCATATCCTGCTCGGTCTCCCAAGTCGCCTCCTCGACTGGCTGACCCCTCCACTAAACCTTTACAGATGCAATATCTTTTGAATTGAGCTTTCTGACCTGCCTGTCCAATATAGCCACAGGTTCCTCAACATATGATAGATCCTTGTCCAATTGGACTGAGATGAAATCCAAGACATGAGTCGGGTCACCGTGATACTTCCGGAGCATGGAGACGTGGAACACCGGATGAACCCTTGCTAGGATAGGAGGCAGGGCTAGATCATAAGTAACCTCCCCCACACGTTGCTACACCTCTACCGGGCCAATAAATCTTTGACTTAGCTTGCCTTTCTTCCCGAACGTCATGACGCCCTACATAGGAGATACCCGAAGCAAAACCCGATCACCAGCCATAAATGCCAAATCCCGAACCTTCCGATCCGCATAGCTCTTCTGCCTGGACTAAGTTGTGCGAAGTCTCTCCCGAATCACCTTAAAATTGTCCAGGGAATCCTGAACCAAGTCTGTACCCAACAATCGGGCCTCGCCCGACTCAAACCATCCCACGGGAGACCTGCACCACCAACCATACAATGCCTCATATGGCGCCATCTGAATGCTGGACTGGAAGACGTTATTGTAAGAAAACTCTACCAAAGCCAAGAATCGATCATATGACACTCCAAAATATATCACACAGGCACAGAGCATATCCTTGAGGATCTAAATCGTGCACTTGGACTGGCTGTCTGTCTGAGGGTGAAAAGCTGTGCTCAACTCTACCCTAGTGCCTAACTCCTCCTGAACGGCTCTCCAGAATCGTGAAGTGAACTGTGTACCTCTGTCTGTAATGATAGATAATGGAATACCATGGAGGCGAACAATCTCTATGATATAAATCTCAGCCAACCTCTCCGATGAATATGTAGTCAGTAACCGAATGAAATGGGCTTATTTGGTCAGCCAATCCACAATCACCCAAATAGCATCATGCTTCCTCAAAGTCTGAGGAAGTCCAACCACAAAGTCCATGGTGACCCGCTCCCACTTCCACTCTGGAAGCTCAATCTGCTGAAGTAACCCTCCCGGTCTCTGATGCTCACATTTGACCTGCTGACAGTTGAGACACTTGGCTACAAACTCTGCTATATCCTTCTTCATCCTTCGCCACCCCAATAGTGCTGTCTCAGATCCTGGTACATGTTCGTGGTACCCGGATGGATGGAATACCGCGAACTATGGGCCTCCTAAAGAATCAACTCCCGAAGCCCATATACGTTGGGCACACAGATACAGATCTACAACTTCATCTCCCCATCCTCTCCTATAGTCACATGTCTGGCATCACCTCGTCGGACTCTATTCTGAAGAACAAAAATGTGGGGATTATCATACTGGCGCTCTCTGATACGGTCATGAAGGGAAGATCGAGCCACCACACAAGCTAATACCCTGCAAGGCTCAGAAAGATGCAATCTCAGGAACTGACTGGATAAGGACTAAACATCTAAGGCTAGAGGCCTCTCAGCTGCGTGAAGGTATGCCAAACTCCCAAAACTCTCCAGGTAGTGACTCAAGGCGTCGGCCATCACATGTGCCTTCCCCGGGTGGTATAATATAGTGATGTCATAGTCCTTTAGCAACTCTAACCACCTGCACTGGCGCAAATTTAGATCCTTCTGTCTGAATTTGTGCTGCAAACTCCGGTGATCCGTGAATATCTCACACGGAACACCATATAAATAATGACGCCATATCTTCAGGGCGTGAACAATCGCTGCCAACTCGAGATCATGAACATGGTAGTTCTTCTCATGGACCTTCAACTGCCTAGACGCGTAGGCAATCACCCTACTGTCCTGCATCAACACCGGTCCCAAGCCAATCCTCGAAGCATCACAATAAATTGTATAGGATCCGGAACCCATATGCAAAACCAACACAAGAGCTGTAGTCAGGGCTGTCTTGAGCTTCTGAAATCTCTCCTCACACTCCTCAGTCCATATAAAATGTGCACTCTTCTGGGTCAATCTAGTCAAGGGTGCCGAAATGGATGAAAACCCCTCTACAAAACGACGAGAATACCCACCCAACCCGAGGAAACTGTGGATCTAAGTAGCTGAAGACGGTATGGGCCAACTCTGCACTGCCTCCACCTTCTTCAAATCTACCTTGATCCCATCCGAAGACACCACTTGGCCTAAGAATGCCACAGAATCAAGCCAAAATTCACACTTAGAAAACTTGGCATACAAATTCTTCTCCCTCCATGTCTGAAGCACGGTCCTCAAGTGCTGCTCATGGTCCTCCCGGGACCTAGAATATACCAGAATGTCATCAATGAACACAATGAAGAAAGTATCAAGATAAGGCCAAAATATGTTGTGCATCAATTGCATGAAGGTTCCTGGGCGTTGGTCAGCCCGAATGACATAACAAGGAACTCATAGTGGCCATATCTGGTCCTGAAGGCATTCTTCGGGATATCCGGTTCCTGAATCATCAGCCGATGATAACCCGAACGTATATCACCATGTAACTGGACAAATAGATCATCAATGCGAGGCAATGGGTACCTGTTCTTCACTATCACCTTATTCAGCTGCCTGTAGTCAATACACATACGCATTGAGCCATCCTTTTTCTTCATAAATAATACCGGAGCGCCCCAAGGTGATACACTGGGCCTGATGAATCCCTTCTCAAGAAACTCCTGCAGCTGCTCCTTTAACTCCTTCAACTTAGGAGGAGCCATGCGATAAGGAGGAATGGAACTGGGCTGAGTGCCCGACAACAAGTCAATGCCGAAATCAATGTCTCTACCAGGTGGCATACCCGGAAGATCAGCTGGAAATACATCAGAATAATCTCAGACAATTGTAACTGACTCCACTGTAGGGGTCTCAGTACTAACATCTCTCACATAAGCCAAATATGCATCACACCCCTTCCCAACCATCCGCCGAGCCTTAAGAAAAGAAATGACTTGGCGGGGAGTATACTCCAAGGAACCTCTCCACTCTAACCTCGGAGATCCTGGCATAGCCAACATCACGGTCTTGGCATGACAATAAAGAATAGCGTAATAGGGAGATGGCCAGTCCATACCCAATATAACATTGAAATCTACCATACTGAGTAGTAGCAAATCAACTCTGGTCTCAAAACCATTGATAGTAATCAAACATGACCGATATATGTGGTCCACAACAAGAGAATCTCCCACCGGAGTAGAAACATAAACACGGGAACTCAAAAGAGTCCCGGGCTATCCCCAGATGTGAAGCAAAATAGGAAGACACATATCAATATGTAGAGCCTGGGTCAAATAATACTGATGCATCCCTATGACAAACGGGAACAATACCTGTAATGACTGAATCTGAAGCAATGGTCTCGGACCAGGCCGGAAGAGCATAGTACCTGGCTTGGCCTCCCCCTCTAGGGCGACCTCGTCCTCCCTGACCTCCACCTCGAGCTGTCTGAGGTGGTGGGGTAGCAGCTGGGGCTGGAGGAATAGCTAGAGGTCTCTTTTCGTGGTGGGCCAATAATACCCGGCCCGCATAAGGCACCTTACATGTGCTCAGTCACCGGAGTGACTGCCACAATGACCTTTGATCACACTCAACTATGTCTTGTAGAATACCAAGCGGGCGTTGCAAATATAATCCTGGGGTATTATGCCCAGAGTCGATCCCACGGGGAATTGACGTATCAATTGAGTTTATAAAATACTAAACTGGTGTTTAATCAAGTTTCTCAAGACTTTGAATATCAATTTATTGATGTTTAACTAATTCTACAATCAATAATAATAAACTAGCAATGAATTAACAAGTTAATGTAACAATGATAATAAAGGGTCTATGGTTATGGTTTCCCCCGTTGGTGAATTCTTCCTTGGATATTTCTTATAATTTAATTGGCTATCTCTGTCAATCATGAACGCTCTAACTATCCCATAAATCTCTCTCTTAATTATGATAATTTACTAGACGCACTCTCTCAAGTTACTCTAGCTAGATCGCAATACAATTCACTTTAGATTGCACCCGAGGTTTCGTTATCTCTAATCTAACCTCTAAACCCTCGGTTATGACCTTCGTCTATACTCCGAGAGTGATGTTGTTCAACAACTACCTAAATATGCACTCTCTCTCAAGTAGATACATAATAAATAGTAAGAGTTAATCGAGATCTCTTTCAATCAACTACAATTAGAACATAGTTGAACAAAAAGAGTTTAATCAACCAAAATATA
>MDKI01155213.1:0-14296 GCA_005239505.1 Nicotiana paniculata
AGAATGCTGAAGTTCAGGAAAAACAGAACAAAACTTCAGATACTAGAATGCTGAAGTTCAGCAAATAGAACAAAACTTCAGCTTAAAACATGTTGTAGTTTTACAAAAACACAAAAATAAAAATAAAAATTCAGCACAAAACTTACAGAACATATTGTATTGACTAATTCATTGTCAAATGCCGTCATAGAATGGTTAGAACGACTCTGGGTACGAGGTGATTCACCAGTTGAAGTTCGACGAATTTCTTTTGATCGACTCCGACTACGTGGTGATTCACCAGTTGAAGGAACCACATTAACTACCCTTGAACGAATCCGGCTGCATGGAAATTGTCCAATCAAAGACATTGAATTCAATTCCTCTTCTGTAGAAATTATATCCAATACCTTAAAAATTTGATATTCCTATTTAATACAAAAGAAGTATATTACGAAAATAAAATAAAAGTAATACGTCAACATATTAACAAAAATACAAAAAATAAAAAAACATTCACTTACTGAATGATTACTGAAATATTTCTAAAGTTCTTTATATTTAGGCTCTCCCACACATATATAACGTAACATCCTGGGAACCTGAGGGGAATCAAGGTACTCGTCGTCTGTAATATACCTCTTTCGAAGATCGGGGAAACGCTCATAGAACCAAACACACAACGGATATAGAAATCCACCAACAGTATACTCAGTTGAATGTTCGTTGGATTGGTTATCCAATGCACGTTTCATTGACGTAATGAGCTTCTCATAAGACACATTACCCCAAGGATAATCAACACAAGCATTATCATCTTCGACAATGGTTGCATAATCCTTTAGCACCGTTGATTCATTCTTTGTACCAAATAAAACAGAATTCACAATAAGAATTTCCATAAGTTTAACAACATTCATCACTCTCATGTACATGTTTGAAATTTACATCATCCTTCTGAATTTTATTACGGGACATAAAATCTCGAATGTCCTTTAATGTCACACCCTTAGACTTCCCAAATTATCGTTTCAAAATCGTGCTCTCTCGTTTAGATGGCTTTTCAACATTATGTGCGGTGATCCTCAAACCGCACATAATGTGAAAGTCTTCAAGGGTGAACGATATATTATGCCAAAAAATCTTGAAACTAATGGAGTCTCAATCATTGGTGAATATTCGAGAAAGACACAAGCAATGAACCAACTTCATGCTGCATTTGAAGTTCTCTATAGCCAAAATATATCGAAAAGTACCATTAGTTAGCTTATCTTCTTGTGCAGGAGTCAAGAAATATTTGATTAAACTCTTCAAATCGTGGTTACCTTTCCAGTAAGCACGACAATTAAACCAATCTCGAAACTGAAAATATCTTTCCCCTGCTCTTGTAGGAGGAACAATACGGACTGAAGAACCTTTTGGTAGTGTACTGTTTTTAGATGCTTTAGCTGTTGGAGGATTTGAAGGTGCTGTAGGATTTGTAGAAGCCATTGTTGAAAGAAAGTAAAAAATATCAGTTAAAAACTCCAGCTCAAAGAAGACAAACTCAACAAATATAAAACAAAAACTTCAGCTCCCAAATATGCTGAAGTTCACCAAAACAAAACAAAAAACTTCAGCTCCCAATATGTTGAAGAGTCACCAAAACAAAACAAAAACTTCAGCTCCCTATATGCTGAAGTTTCACCAAAACAAAGCACAAACTTCAGCTCCTAAACAAAAATAAGTTGAAGTTCACCAGTTACAAAACACAAAACTTCAGCTCCCACTTTCATAAAAATATAACACCAATAATTAAACACAAAAAAAAAAAAACTTCAGCTCCCACTTTCAAAATAATATAACAAAAAACACAAACAAAACTTCAGCTCCCTAACTAAAGAATTTATAGAATGTTCATTAAAAACAGACACACACGTTCAAAAACTTCAGCATATTACCAAAGCAAAACAAAAACTTAAGCTCCCAATATGCTGAAGTTCACCAAAACAAAACAAAGAACTTCAGCTCCTAAACAAAAACAAGCTGAAGTTCAACAGTTACAAAATACAAAAAAAAAACACGTTCAAAAACTTTAGCATATCACCAAAACAAAACAAAAAAACTTAAGCTCCCAATATGCTGAAGTTCACCAAAACAAAACAAAAAATTTCAGCTCCTAAACAAAAACAAACTGAAGTTCTCCAGTTACAAAATACAAAACAGACACACACGTTCAAAAACTTCAGCATATCACCAAAACAAAACAAAAAAACTTAAGCTCCCAATATGTTAAAGTGCACCAAAACAAAACAAAAAATATCAGCCATTAACCAAAAAACAAAACAAAATATCACCTGCTAAAATGCTGAAGTTAACTAGTTACAAAACAAAAAACTTCAGCAAAGCACAAATTTAATACCAATAATTAAACACAAAAAACAAAAAATATCAGCTCCATAAAATTAAGGTATACATGACAAAAAATCACTATAGAACTAAACCCTAACAAACTATCGAACATAGATATCACAAAAACAAACAAAACCTTATAGAACATGACTATCACAATAACAAACAAAACCCAGAAATTAAATCGTAAAGTTACTGCAATGTACCTGTGATTATACGTAATATTGTTGGCGAACAAACAGTTGAAAAATCAAAAAACAATGACGATAACCATTTTGATTTCGTAAAAGAGAAGAACGGGGGAGAGAGAGAGAGAGAGAGAGAGAGAGAGAGAGAGAGAGAGAGAGAGAGAGAAAGTAGTCTTTTAATAAAAAGGGTAAGATTATCTTTTCGAAAGGCTTTTAACAAAAAAACGGGTACGGGTGCAAACATAAAAACAAAGCGGCTACAGGTTAATTCGATATTAATAATATTTTGCTACGGTTCTCGGTATTAAGGTTTTGATACTTCGGTATATCGGAATACCGAAAATTTTAAATAAGCCTAGGTAGTAAAACTAAGCCCAAGTAAGACTAAGCCCAAGTCCAACCCTTAAGCCCTAGCCAGTAAAACTAAACCATGTCCGACCGAAAACTGAAAGTAAAAATGATCATCTTTGACATTACGAGTGGAATATCATTTCCATTGAAAGTTGATCCTCGAATTATTACTGAGCTATCCTTGATGGACTTCTCATTACACTCTTTAGATTGGAGTGTAAAGATTCATTGATCTGCTTACACAACAAATCGAAGAACTTAGCTACAATACTCTACGAACGAAAATTTATTAGCAAATCATTTACCATTTGAAGGTATTATTTCTTTACTGTTATTATTAATAACAGTACCGAAAACGTACCGAATCCATACCGAATCAAATAAGAAAATACAGAATCATACCGAACTACTTTGGTACGGTATTTGATATGCACAATTAATATACCGAGGTATCAAACTGTAATTTTTGAATATCTTACCGAAGTACCAAATGTCCACCCCTAATTATATATAAAAATTATATGTATTTTATACACTTCTCAACTAACGAATATACTTAATTTTTGCCGAGAGGCCAATTTTGCATTTTGCCCCAAGAATAGCCTTGAAAATGAATGGTTTACTTTTTGACCCATCACTTGCCCCATGTGTTAGCTTTTAAAGTTAAATCTCAAAAGTGTATCCCATGATAACATAACACAACTTACAAAGTAACTGTACTAGTTTAATTTATTAACCACGAGAGAAAGTATGTCTTTTATGTTTCTAAGAAGATAAAAGAAGATTATAAGAGAGTCATTTCTTTTTGTGTTTAGTTGTTAGTAAATGTTTTCAAATCGAACATTTTCCCTCTAGTGAAGAAAAAATTAATTCCCTCTCTCATGGACATAAGTTATTTCTTCTCATGCTAATTCAAGATTTAATTTTAATTCAATTGATTCAGTTTTTATATTCTCGCCACTAAACTCATGGCACTTTGTAACAATAGGTTTAGAATTTCATATTTGTCAAAAAAAATATGATCTTTTCATATACGTATCTATGTTCTATAATATACTTGGTGCAAATGAACCTATAAACTCTACATTCGATTAACTTTTGTTTCTTCTATAACTATATTACTATTTAATTTTATATGACCGTCAAAGGACGTGGTGCATCGGACGGGGCTGCTCTTCCCTTAACCAGAGGTCTCGGGTTTGAGCTTTGGGTATGGAAAAATACTTGGTAGAGAGTGCTTTCCCTCGAATGGGCCCTTACACGACGTGAAACCGGATATAGCTGGGCTCCATTGCAGGTACCGGACACGGTGGGAAACCAAAAAATAATAATTAATTTTATATCACTTGCTCCAACTTACATTATGATATTATTATCAATCTTTAATACTTAAAACTTTCACCAAACACTATCCAGTTTACTAATATTCCTATATTAATATTTAATATATCATTTCTGAGAAAACATTTTTCTCTCAAAATCAAACACCAATATTCCTATTTTTTGTTATACTTATTTAATCAGGTCAGAATTTAATTAGTGGCAAAGTGCAAAGTCACACAAATTTAAGAAGTTTCCGTTGAAAAGGAGTCACTCCCAATTTTGGCCCAACTAGTTTCTAATATTCTCTGAAGATTGTGGTCTACAATAAGAAAACTAGACTGTTAGTTATGGTTTGAATATGACTGATAATGATATATAATCTGTAGAAGTCGTTATCCTTGTAAGCACTTGTTTATATTATTAAAAGCCATTTTTCATAATTCCTTAATAAATTTGACCTTGATATCGAAACTAATACAAGGGCCTAATAAGCAGCAAATGTCAATGTATTTAAGTTAAAATAGCACGGGTTAGCTAGTTTTCGGATTGGTCATTTAAAAATAGCCAGCATTTGCCAAATCATTGAATAATAACCACTATTTTGCTGCAACAGAGACCGATCCAGCATAATATACAGGAGTTTGGTGCACCTGTGTATGAACTTCCAGCTCTAGAATTCCAACACGCGAAAAGCTCCAGCATAATATACTAGAGATTCGAGCACATGTGTATGAAGTATGAACTTCCAGCATATTATGCTGGACTGGTATACTTTGCTAAAACTCCAGTATAATATACTGGAATTCCAGTATACTTTGCTGGAACTCTAGTATAATATACTGGAGTTCTAGCAAAATATACTGAAAGTCCAGTATATTATACTGGAATTCTAGTATATTATACTGGAGTATTTTTCGGATTTTGAACAGTGTTTTTGTTAAGATTTATCTTTACATGAAAAATGACTAAATTTCGATTACTTTTGAAACTGTGGCTATTTTTTATGATAACTTGTAAATATGGCTATTTATGAATTTCTCCCTGTATTTAAAGAAGTATAACTTGCTATACCAAGCTCCTTCAATGAGTATCCTACTTACAACTTTTTTGGATAGTTACTACACACCGTTTCATAATGTATCGTATTGTATTGTAATGTACTATATCGTTTGATGAATATAATATTTGGATAGATTGTATCGTTTTGACGTTGTTTCATGATATCACGCACCGGCAATATACAGAATAAACATGCAATATTATAAAGAAAAATCATGATACAGGGTAAATTATATATAAAAAGGTAGGGTAAATGATAAAATAAAATTATTTAATATTAAGGACAGGTGAGATGAGAGAAAAAGACAAGATAACGACGCAACCACATCAAATCAGTCGTTACATAAAGTGACATATTTCATCGTTACGTAACGACGGATTTAATGATACGATACAATAAAATTTATGTAACAGCCAAAACAAACATCGTATTTAAAGTAATAATATGATACAATACAACAGGTAACAACCATCCAAACAAGTTAGGGGTGACAAAATGGATAAAAAAATAATTATCTATTCATATTATCCACAAAAAAATGAGTTAGACTATAAAATTTTAAAAATAGGTCAAATATGGATAAGATCATTATTATCAACTTAGAAATGAATAGTCAATAAGTTTAACTTTACATTTGCAAATATTCAAATTGGGGGTTTCTCAAGTTCAAAAGAATATAAATTCTTAAAAAATTGATCACATTCAAGAGATCATGGATAATATGAATATTTATATTATTTGCTATATTTTTCGCTAGTTAACCCATTTTCTATTCATATTAAGGATGGACCGTGTAAGATATTTTATACATTTTTACATTACTCATTTGCCACCCCTAATCCCACTAATTGTCCGTGTCACTATTTTCTTTTTCAAAATTTGGAAGAAGAAATAGATTTTCTTTTCCGCAAAAGAGGAAGCCGACATATATAAAAAGAAAAAGACTTTAATATGTTATTATTTTGAGTTCCTTGATCTTGAGTAAATTAGGTAATTTATTATTTAGTAAAATATAGTTATTGCTGATAAGAACCCTAAATTAATCCTAAGAATATAGGTGCTATAATTTATGGGCTTATGATTGCGAGAAGATAGAAAAAAAGACGCCCAATCACACGACGCATGTCTAACAACCATAAAATTATAGCTTTGCCGACGTACATCTCTATAACAGTATTTATATATAATAACACTCTATTATAAAAGTTAATTTTTTTTTCGAAATTAATTTTCATATTATATTATAATATATACTTTCTATTGCAACACTTCTTTATAATATCCAATAATATTCAAAGTAAACAAAACTGATATAGAAAGACTTGACTGTAATGTTTTTAATGGTTAGTGGCATTTAGCAGATTATGGAAAATTTTCAAATGCTCCCGGCCACTCTTATGTATTTGCTAGATGTCCTACTTTTTTAAAATTTGTTTTTTTCACATGAATATAGTAAATGTAATTATACGAAAGTATAAGAGGTTCTTGAAATCCAAATCTTAAAACTCATTCTTGACTAATGATCTATATCATGAGACAGAATAACTATGGCCCTGAAAATAGAGTAGGGTACGTAAGTCTAAAAGAATATTACGAATATAATTCTAAGTAATACCAGTATATTCAGAAAGAGGAGTCTTTAAGTAACGGTAAAAATTTTCTTCATATAACCTATAACTGATCACAATGAGTCGTGACATCAACTACTGATGCTTGTAGACTGCCTACATCACACTCCCTTAAAGTGCGATCCTTCTCCGTAACTTGCGTGATACAAAATACTTTTTGCACCGAATTATCTTTTTTTTTCTTCATCAGTATACTATTCACTCCATTAAATAAAAAATCTACATGAGGTAGGGTGTTATCCCTGAGTTAGTGAATTATAAAAATTGTGAGCTTAACGATTTTGGATTTTAGATAAAATCAGTTTACTAAGTTTTGAACAAGTTTAATATATATATATAATATATTAAATATTTTAATAGAATTTCATAATTATAGCCAAAATTATTAGGTTACACCGAACTCATAACTAATATTCTAACTCTGCCTTTAATTATATGCTCTCTATGTAACAAATAATTTTAATCAATAAGTCCTTATAAATAGAAAGAGATATCGTGGGACAGGAAAACAAAAAGGATAGGAAGTTGGTAATTTGTGGATCAAGAAAAAGCTCACGCATTATGGAATCAAGTTGCATACATGCCACTAATATATATATATATATATAATTAACAAATCATTTATATATTTTAGTTACAAATCTGACATAAATTGATTGGGTCTAGGTATAGGAAGTACTATATGCCATAACATGCGGACATCTTCTCCAAATAGTACTTAATATATACTCCTCCTTATCAATGATTTGGTACCCTCTAAATTGTCTTATCCTCCTATTTTATTATTTATAGCCTCTTATTCTTTGATTTTTGATTTAGATATTGGGCCCTACCCACATGATATCCCACCTCTCAAATACGTCCAAATCCTTAATGTGGGTCCCTTAGTTGTATCACAAACCGAAATTATTGAGGACCACAATAATATTATTTGTGGGTTCGGGGGTGTGATTTGCAATTTCTCCGTAAAAAGCGAAAATATACCGGGTATTTAGCTAAGGTTATAAGCTGGTTAAATTACATTTAAATTTTTGTATCCATACTCACTTTTATACCAAATATATTAGTTTATTATGACCATGGATAGAAATGAAGAGTTAATGTTGAGTTGGTAGTAATAATTAAGTGATAGCAATTTATATGAAGTTCACGTTTTATTATTTATTAGATTAATGTAAATATCGAACTCTAGATGAATGCGGAAAAACGACATACGCGTAGTGGCACTTATCCAATAAAATAAGTTTTAGTAATAATTGGGTCCAAAATTTTCTGAAGTTGGTGGAAATTGGAAAATCACACTGCTTTTTCACTTTTACTAGGAGTAGTTTCTTTTGAGGTTCTCACGCCTTGTCTTTTTCACTTTTCTTTGTTAAAATATTACAAAGCTGTTGTGCAAAACAAAAGTTGAAGTTTGATGTTAATAGCCTTTGACTTATATTTTAGAATAATGACTGAAGTGCTAAATCAATATTTGTATATATTTATTAAAAATTTTAATACAAATTTATTATTAGAGTAAAAATTATACTCAACTTTTGCTTCCACTCGAAGGAAAATATTTTATTAAATCTGCCGAACACAAATATCCGCATAAAAAATAACTAGCAACATCCTTATTTATAATAGTACAGAGTTCTACTTTAACAGAAAACTGAAAAACATATTCTTATATAATTCTAAGTTTCCAACTACAATAACTATTTAGATGTGAATCAAAATAAACTTGTAAATACCAAATTCTAAATATTTAGGTATTCTATTACAACTTTGAATTAGTTATCAAATACCGCATATTGCAAGGAAGTACGAAGTCAAGGTAGAAAATATCTTAAAAATCTCTATTGACCATATAGATAAATTCAAGTTTAAGAAAATAAAGACAATTCTAGATCCGCCAATGTTTTTAATATTGACCGATAAGTTCCTCTCAAATTTCTTATCACTCAAAGAATGGAAAACAAAATTTCCATAAGAAATTTCAAACAAATGCTTTAAAAAGAAGAAAAAATTATCCAGACTTGCTGTTTATATATGTCTTTTACATGAATTTTAGAATTTATGTTTTCTTATCTCATTATATTAGTTAACCACAATTATTTTATGTGATTTGATGCAAACATTAATCATGGGATAAAAAAAAAATTCTCCTTTAAAAATAAATGAATGCGAAGGCATGATGTAGGTTCGTTGGGAGACCATACCAATATCTTTTTTTTGTTTTGGTTGAGAAAACCATTTTCAGAAGAATAAAGCTTTTTCACGGCATGATATATGGAATTTTTGTTGAGAAGACATTAATTTTGGAAATTCTAGAAATATTCAAAGAAATAGGCAACTGTTTAAAATCTCAGAAAACGTAGACATATTCAATGCAAATAAAAAGGCATAATTAGCAGTATCAAACTTTATCCAGAGTGACAATATTATATTCACACTCATACCATGAATTTGTACCTACCCCATTTCATGTACAGACGATTATTGCATCCGATATTTATTGGAAGCTTCCTTCTAATTACCAAAGAATGTTTGAAGATTTCAAGTTATTCCGACTTTAATATGGTCTCATGTTTTCCCTAAATGCTACTAAGTCCTAACCATGGTCAATGGCTATTACTTTTTTTTTTTGGACGAGAAATAACAATTATATGAAAACGAATTGTTACATGATATGTTGATCTCAAATAAAAGTCACACTTTATTTTTATTCTTTTTTTGGTCAAGTTAGCTCCTAATACTCCTTCTTCTCCTTTAGTATAGATTCCTTCTTGGTCATTTTTACATAAGACTCTCAATCGTTCAAGAGGACGAAGTATTTTTCTCTTTATATGCAGTACTTTGGAAGAAAAAAATCTACCTTGACAACAAACATGTTGTATAGGGTAAAAAAATGCTATGACAAGTGGCAGTCCGAGAAAGGGACCCGTGGAACCCAAGACAGGGGATGGCTAAACACCGAAGGCAACTGTTTCGCTTGTCATCGAGAAGAATAATGCTCATAAGATGTGATAAATGCTCTTCTCCCGGTAACATTTAATAGAGAATATTCATAGCATTAAGAACAATTAATTGTTACAAGAAATTTGGCATTTATGTTCACCGTTGTATCTTCATCAATACTCCTCATAGTTGACATTAAAGAAGGGCACGACCTTAGGATCTTCTTCATAGCTATAAATAATAAGCTCAGTTGTCGTTGTAAGGGACACAAATT
The DNA here is from genome assembly GCA_005239505.1 of Nicotiana paniculata. Lineage (NCBI taxonomy): Eukaryota > Viridiplantae > Streptophyta > Magnoliopsida > Solanales > Solanaceae > Nicotiana > Nicotiana paniculata. Next base: position 10,138 of record MDKI01155213.1, read on the forward strand.
TTCTCGCGAACTTACGTTGTATTCTATACCAAGCTCAATCCATTCTTATCTTCTTATTTCTTGATTTCTTTATTGTTGTGCCCAGAAACCCCAATCCTGGAATTATTGCTTCTGCTGTTTCGAATATATCCTAAGGCTAAGTATCGTGTAACTCTTCAATTATTTATTTGTTTCAGGATCAAATTGATTCACTTATCTGGAAACCACGTATAAATTTAACTGTATCATTTTATGGTAAACAGTTTGGCGCCCACCGTAGGGTCTAGATAGTCGTGTAATTAAATTGATCCTTACCTTTTTTTATAACGTGCTTTGATTGTCTTTGTCTTAGAAAAGATCATAAGAAATGGAATATAACATGGTTAACGACATGCACAACCCCGAGATTCGAGGGGATCAACTTCATTTAGAGGACTCAATTAGTGACAGCCATAATGAGGGGAATGAGGCTACACCAATTCATGATAGGCAGTATCCACGACATGTTTAGGGGACCGCTCCCAATGACGCTGATGAGGAGCATATCGTCGACGCGGTAAGGGTCTTGCAAGAGCAACAAGCGATCATTCTAGTCCACCACACACGACATGTTAAATTTATGACAGACTTGAAGCAAGCGCTGTCGGGAGCTTCAAATAATGCAAACAGACGAGATCCGATTCCTGCCGAGGTTCCCACGAATCAAACGACGCGGAGGATTAACAACAACACTCCCAGGGAAAAAATTGGCTCAGATGGGGCTAGGGGAACAAATCCGGTCTCAACAACAAGAATGATTCTTTCAAGAATGAAATTTTACGGTTCGTGAGGGAAGTGAACGCCCGCATGGACCAGATATCGAGCGCGCACCAATGCTGAAAGGCCCGGACTCGAAGAAGTATACTCAATTGCACCACAAGCCAAGTGCGCCACTAGATTTAATCCTGAAGCGGTTCAAAATGCATGAAGTGCCAAAATATGACGGAACTTCAGACTCCCAGGAGCATATTACCACCTACATAACGACGATAAATGGAAATGATTTAGCTCCTCACGAAATTGAATCTGTTCTGCTGAAGAAATTTGGAGAAACCCTCACGAGAGACGCCTTGACATGGTATTCCCTGTTACCCGAGCATTCCATAGATTCCTTTGAAATGCTGGCGGATTTACAGGCCCGAAAATCCGACATATTCAGGATAGAGCAAGGAGAGTCCGAGTAGCTATGAGAGTTCGTTACCCAATTTCAATTGCTCCCGGTTGTCCCGGATGAATGGGCGGCTGAGGCATTCACCAAGGGATTGAATATGAGAAGTTCAGACGCTTCCCAAAAATTGAAGGAAAGCCTACTCGAGTTCAAGCAACGACTTGGGCGGATGTCCACAACCGGTACGAATAAAAAAAAAGATCGAAGATGATCATGTTGGTTTTCCATCGTCGACCAAATGACAAGAAAAGAATAGGGAAAAGTCAAAGGATAATTATGACGGAGACAAACGGACTTCAAGGGATCAGGTTTTGCCTTACGAACGAACCGAAGGCCGCAACAGAGGTTTTTGATCAGCGGACAGATTCAAGATTGACAGGAGGACTGATCGCGGTCGGAAAAAATGATCACTAAGGATAAAGAAGTGGCAGGATCGCGGGACCCTTCTTACCCCAAATTATTATAATACAACTTCAACGTCAGTATACTGGAGTTGGTATCAGCCATGAGAAACATAAGAAACACGGTTCCCAAAACCGATGAGATCTGATTCCAGCCAGAGGGATCCCAACTTGTGGTGTGAATAACACGGGACGAAGGGCCACCGGACAAGGGACTGTCGATACCTCTGAGAAGATCCCCCGCATCAAACAATCAACATTATCTTCGGAGGAAACGAGATTAACAGGGTCACTTTTTTAGCAGCAAAGAAGATGAAAGTATCAATAATGCGTAGCAAAAGGCTTCGGGAAGACGATATAACTTTTACAGCTGAGGACGCAAATGGATTGCTACTACCACACAACGACGCACTAGTAATTTCTTTAAATGTGCTAGATTCTAAGATTAAACGTGTTCTGGTGGATCCATGGAGTTCAACTAACATCATACAATGGAGAGTATTGGAACAAGCTAAACTCACAGGAAGCATTATTCCGGCCACAAAGCTCATTTCCGGTTTTAACCTCGCAAGTGTGACAACTCGGGAAGAAATTTTATTGCTCACAAATGCTGAAGGAGTAATGAAAACAACCCTTTTCGAGGTGGTAGATGGTGATATGAGATACAACATCATTTCGGGAAGACCATGGTTGCACAAGATGAAAGCTGTACCATCAACATACCATTAATTGCTGAAGTTTCAAACGCCCTAGGGAATTAAGAAGATAAGGGATGACCAATTTGCGGCAAGGGAGATGAATGCAATTTTGGTCTCCAGTAGCAAAGGAAAGGAACACGTGGCATAGCAATTATAGGGACCAAAACCTACTCCTAAACTAGATGAAGTTAGCCAGGCGTTGGAAAATTATCAGGTGCCGAGATATTTCCAAGTTCCCGAAAAGATCGATACAACAAAGTCCACAACAGAAGAGCTAGAGCAAGTGGCATTGTTCAAGTAATTCCTAAAAAGGAAATTCCACTTAGGGACAGGACTGCATCCAAAACTCAGGTGTGAATTCATTAAATTCCTTAAATTTAACGCCGATTGTTTTGCATAGTTGCATGAGGATATGACAGGCATCCCGACAGAGGTAGTCGTACACAAGTTAAGCTTGGATCCTAACATACCTCCGATAAGACAAAAGAACCGCCTGATTGCCAAAGCGAGGAATAAATCCGTCAAAGAAGAGGTAACTCACTTACTTAATATCGGTTCGATCTGAGGGGTAAGATATCGAGACTGGCTAGCTAATGTAGTGTTAGTTCCGCATGTGTGTAGATTATAAAGATCTTAACAAGGCGTGTCTGAAAGACTCGTTCTCACTTCCAAACATCAATCAAATGATTGATGCCACGACCGAGCACGAGTTAATGAGTTTCCTCGATGCTTATTCCGGGTACAAACAAATTAAGTGAACCCAGAAGGTCATGAAAATAATTCATTTATAAAGAATTTTGGTGTGTATTGTTACAATGTGATGCCCTTCAGGTTGAAAAATGTCGGAGCCACTTATCAGCGGCTCGTGAGCAAGATGTTTGAAAATCAAAGATGAAAAATTATGGAAGTTTATATGGACGATATGCTCGTTAAGTATTTAAATGAAGGTGATCATATTAAACATCTGCAAGAGACTTTCGACATCCTAATGAAGCATAATATGAAACATAATCTCGAGAAATGCGCGTCCGGGGTCAGTTCTGGTAAGTTTCTTGGATTTCTGGTAACACAAAGGGGGATTGAAGTAAAACCCCATAAGATCAGGCCATAGAAGGTATCCGGGACGAACTATCAAACATGAAGGAAGTCCAAAGGTTTACGGGGATATTGTCATCTTTGAGCAGATTCATTTCCCGGTTGTCAGAAAAGAATCATCGTTTCTTCGTACTGCTCAAAAAGAAAAATAATTTCGAATGGACCCCAAGTGCCAGCAGGCTTTGAGGGATTTAAAGAAGTACTTGTCAAGCCCTCAATTGCATTCAAAACCAAAAGAAGGGGAAACATTGCTGGTTTACCTCGCGGTCTCGGAATTTGAGATAAGTGCAATTTAGTCCAAGAGGACGAAGATACGCAATCTCCCATTTATTATGTTAGTAAAATTTTAACGGGAACAGAAACTCGTTACCCACATTTGGAAAAACTGGTCTTAGCTCTCCTAGTTGCCGCTCAGAAGCTGAGGCCCTACTTCCAATGCCATCCGATAGACGTGGTGTCTACTTTCCCTTTGCGGAACATCCTCCATAAACCTGAGCTCTTGGGTAGATTGGAAATATGGGTCATCGAAATGAGTGGATTCGACAAAGAGTATAATTTGAGTACTGCATTTAATTCGCAACTCTTGGCTGACTTCGTGGCCGCTTTTAGTCCGGGATTATTGCCTCTGGCAACCAAGAAAGCAATAATGGTGTCGGAATCGACGTCAGGGTTTGGGAACTTACTTACAGATAGAGCTTCCTATGTAAATGTGTTCGGGCTCGATATAGTCTTTATCACGCCTTCGAGGGAAACCCTAAGGCAAGTCATCAGGACGGTCC
>ML302921.1:0-28310 GCA_005239505.1 Nicotiana paniculata
TCTCAATTTCAGCTTTCCAGGAAACAGTCTAAGCCTAGAATTGAATAATAGTACATGTTGGCCTGGCTCAAAATGATGCGGATGTATATGTTTATCATGCCATCTCTTGGTCTTTTCTTTGTAAAGTTTGGCATTTTCGTGTGAGTGCAACCTGAATTCATCCAATTGCAGCAATCTTTTCTCACCCGCGGCTTCAAGGTTCATGTTTAGCTTCTTGATGGCCCAATACGCCTTGTGTTCACGCTCTACGGGCAAGTGACATGCCTTTCCATAGACCATCTTGTACGGTGATGCCCCAATTGGTGTTTTGTACGCTGTTTTGTATGCCCATAAAGCGTCATCTAAGTTAGCAGAACAATCTTTCCTGTTCACACTCACCGTTTTCTCTAGTATTTTCTTGATTTCTCTATTGGATACCTCTGCTTGTCCACTTTTTTGAGGGTGATATGCTGTTGCAACTCGATGACAGACCCCATATTTAGCTAAAAGGTTATTCAACAACCGATTGCAAAAATGGGTTCCTTCATCACCAATCAAGGCATGTGGAGTACCAAATATGGAGAATATATTTTTCTTCACAAACGCAGCGACAACCATAGCATCATTCATCGGCAATGCAATTTCCTCCACCCATTTCGACACGTAGTCAACTGCCATCAAAATGTATTTATTTCCCTTAGATGATGGTAATGGAACCATAAAGTCTATCCCACATACATCAAAAATCTCTACCTCCAAGATATTATTTAAAGGCATCTCGTGCTTCCTTGTTATCGTTCCTGTTCTCTGGCACTGGTCACACTTTTTTACAAATGTGTGGGCATCTTTGAATAGTGTTGGCCAAAATAAACCAGATTGTAGCACTTTCACTGTTGTTCGATACCACCATGATGGCCCCCATATGGTGATGCATGACAATCATACAGCACCAGTTCCACTTCTATATCAGGAATACATTTCCTCATTAACTGAACACCACATTATTTGTACAGGTAGGGCTCATCCCAGTAGTAAGACTTCACATCGCGTAAGAACCTTTTCCTTGCTTCAGATTTTATTTTCGGGGGAAGTACCCCACTCACCAAATAATTCATATAATCAGCATACCACGGAGGAGGGTCTTGGGTTATAGAAAAAAGTTGCTCATCAGGAAAGACTTCTTTAATATCTCCACCCTCCTCAACATGATCATGATTTTCCAGCCTTGACAGATGGTCAGCTACTTGGTTATCAGTGCCTTTTCGGTCTCTTATCTCCACATCAAATTCCTGCAACAATAAAACTCAGCATTTCAATCTAGCTTTAGACCCTTTCTTTGTAAATAAATACCTGATTGTTGTGTGATCTGTGTGGACAATAACTTTTGTGCCCACCAAGTATGCCCGGAATTTTTCAAAGTCCCACACCACAGCTAACAGCTCCTTTTCAGTGGTGCTGTAATTCTGTTGTGCATCATCGAGGGTCTTACCCGCATAATAGATGGAATAAAACACCTTGTCTTTCCTTTGTCCTAGCACTTCCCCAATTGCATGGTCACTTGCATCACACATAAGTTCAAATGGTACTGACCAATTAGGTGCAACAATTATGGGGGCAGTTACCAATTTCTTCTTGAGCTCCCCAAATGTCTTCAGACAGGGTGCATCAAAATTGAACTTGATATCTTTTTCCAGCAACCTTCACAATGGAGTAGCAATTTTAGAAAAATCTTTAATAAAGCGCCTATAAAATCCTGCGTGTCCCAAGAAACTCCGGACACCCTTCACTGAATTTGGTGGAGGTAGTTTTTCAACTGCCTCCACTGTTGCCTTATCAACTTCGATGCCACTTTTAGATATTCTATGACCCAAGACAATGACTTCCTGCACCATGAAGTGACACTTCTCCCAATTTAACACCAGATTCGTTTCTTTACAACAGGCCAACACCATGCTCAGATTTTTCAAACAATCATCATAAGATGACCCAAAGACTGAGAAGTCATCCATGAACACCTCTACGAATTTTTCCACTATGTCGGTGAAAATCGCTATCATACATCTCTGGAAGGTGGTTGGTGCATTGCAGAGCCCAAATGGAATTCGCTTGAAGGTGAAGGTGCCATAAGGGCAAGTAAAGGTGGTCTTCTCCTGATCCTACGGGCATATGACAATTTGATTGTAACCTGAATACCCATCCAGAAAGCAATAATATTCATTCCCTGCTAAACTGTCCAACATTTGATCAATGAATGGGAGTGGAAAATGATCCTTGCGGGTTGCTTTGTTGAGCCTTCGATAATCAATGCAAACTCTCCAACCCATAATAGTGCGGGTAGGAATTAGCTCATTTTTATCATTCTCAATCACGGTCATCCCTCCCTTTTTGGGTACATATTGAACCGGGCTCACCCAATTGCTGTCAGAAATAGGAAAAATGATACCTGCATCCAGCAATTTTATGACTTCTTTCTTCACTACTTCTTTCATGATGGGATTCAGCCTCCTTTGCTGCTCAACACTCGGGCGAATTCCATCTTCCAAAAAGATTTTATGCATGCAAAACAATGGACTGATACCTTTAATATCTGAAATGGTCCACCTAATCGCCTTTTTGTGCTCACGAAGTACCCTAAGCAATTTCTGTTCTTGTGTATTGGTCAAGATGGATGAGATGATCACGGGCAATGTTTCAGAGTTCCCCAAATAGGCATATCGTAAATGTGCTGGAAGAGGTTTGAGTTCCAGCTTTGGAGCCTCTTCAATAGATGGCTTAGGAAGGGTTAGAGTAACAGGCTTGTTCAACTCTTCAAATTTTCCTAGCCCGTGGAGGTAACTGCAGGACACTTCAATAATTTTCTCAATGTCTCCCCTTGTTTCATCCTCACAGTCTTCTGTGTCCCCAAGAAACACTCGCTCAAGAGGGTCAATAGGATTCATGTAGGGAACCATTGAATCCGATTTTCTTTCCACTACAGAAATCATGGATATCTCTTCATAGTGGACAGGTAACTTGAGTGCCTTATAAACATTAAACACCTCCACTCGATCACCAACGCGCATTGTCATCTTCCCTTCACACACATCGATAATAGCTCGGCCTGTAGCTAGGAATGGACGCCCCAAAATAAATGGGACTTCCAAATCAGGCTCATAGTCCAAGATAATGAAATCAGCTGGGAAAATGAAGGATCCCACCTGAACCAGCACATCTTCAATTACTCCCTCAGGATGAGCAAGGGAGCGATCAGCCAATTGTAAAATCACTGTTGTTGGGCGTGGTTCACCCAATCCCAAATTCTTGAACACAAATAGTGGCATCAAATTAATACTTTCCCCAAGATCGCACAGAGCTCGCCCGACTGCATGCTTACCAATTGAGATTTGGATAGTAAAACTACCCGGATCTTTTAATTTCTGAGGTACCTTACTTTGAATTCTTGAGCTAACTTCCTCAGTGAGTGCCACAGTTTTGAACTCAGTCAGCCTTCGTTTATTGGCCACAATGTCCTTGATGTATTTAGCATATTTGGGTACCTCCTGCAGAATGTCTACCAGTGGAATATTGATTTGTACCTGCTTCAAGAGGTCAAGAAAATTTTTGCATGCTGCATTATCTTTCACCTTTTGTAACCTTCGAGGGAATGGAGGGGGTGGCCTCACAACAAATGGTGGGGGTTTCTCAGCACTCGCCCTTTTTACTGGCTTATCTTATTCTTTCGGGTTGTCTGAGGTTGATTCAATAGTGGTTGGTCTCTCATCAAAATTTACCTGATTTCTCTTATTGGACTAGACTTCTTCAAATTTCTTCCCATTCCTCAATGATATGGCATTAACATATGCTTTAGGATTAGCTTCAGTGTCACTTGGAAGAGCCCCCGTTGGTCGGGTATTTTGAGAACTGGCGAGTTGCCCCACTTGACGTTCTAAATTTCTCATTGCTACAGTCTGGGCTTGGTGATCATCCATTATTTTCTAATTGAAAGCAAGTTGGTCATTCATCATTCTCTTCATAATCTCCTCAAGGCTTGCTGATGGTTCAGCCTGAGGTGGTTTGTACTGCTGTTGAGGTGCTGGATGCCTGTAGTTATTCTGAGTACTTTGATTTCCACCCCAAGAGAAGTTTGGGTGGTTTATCCAGTTGGGGTTATAGGTGTTTCCATATTTATTTGCTTGTCCCCTTTTCGCGTTACCCACAAAGCAGATAGACTCTGGATTAACTGGGCATAACTCACTCGAATGACCCTCTCCATAGACTTCACAAAATACTTGAACCTTTTGCACTGGTTGGGCCTGTTGCATTGGTTGAGATTGTTGCTTGTTAATGATCAGGTTCATCTGATTGACTTGGTTAGTCAATGTGGAAATCTGAGCTGACAATGCTAAAATCACATCTAGTTCAAGAACCCCTGGTGACTTTTGAACCACATTTCTCCCCATCTCACCTTGCTAGTCTGGATTGCTTTTGGAGAATTTATTCAGTAATGGAAATATTTCATCATAATTCTTCTCCAACACCTGACCTCCGGCTGCTGAATCTACCACAATTTTTGTCTGCGGATGGAACCCCTCAATGAAAGTGTGAACTAATACCTCGTTTGTCTAATTGTGATGAGGACAGTCTCTGAGTAGCCCCTTGAACCTTTCCCATGCTGAATATAAAGATTCACCTGTTTTCGGTCTACAGGAGACTATCTCACTCCTGATCTTTGCAGTCTTTCCTGAAAGGAAGAACCTTGCCAGAAATTTTCTCACCAGATCGCTCCATGTTGTAATGGAATTGGCTGGTTCTGCCTTTAACCATCGCTTTGCTTCTCCCAACAGAGAGAATGGGAAAAGCGTGAGCCTCATATAATCTGGCGTGACCCCTTTAGTGATATAAGTATCACTAATCTCCAAGAAGTTCAGAATGTGCTGCTGCGGATCCTCGTGTGGAAGACCCAAAAACTGCCCGTTTGCATGAAGTAGTTGGATCATGCTCTGTTTCAGCTCAAAGTGCCCAGTGATTTAGGGCTTCACGATGCTGGAGGTGACATTAGCAATACTGGGCATTGCCACCTCCTGAACAGCCATGTGTTGTTCCTCTGCCATGTTCATAGGAAATCGGATGAAGTCCTTAATATTAGATGTATCTCTTGCTTCTCGCAATCTCCTATGAAATGATCTCTCAGGTTCAGGGTCAAAGCCGTCAAATCTATCCTGGCTTCTGACCCCACGCATTCACTCGAAGTTCCTGAGATTAGAGCAAATGTGACGTTAGACTCAATGAAACAAACAATTAAAGCAAGTAACTAAAAAGTAGTCTATATTCAAGTCCTCAGCAACGACGCCAAAAACTTGTTGGTCCTAGACACACACACAAGTATACGTGGTTGTAGCAAGTAATATAATGTTAAATCGAATGTCTAACCCACAGAGACTTGTATAAATTACTTGACAAATCACTTTAATTGTTATTTAATCAAGCCAAAATAAAATCCAAGGATGTAACTATTTTATACTACTATACTATGAAAGAACTAATTATCAAGTGACAAGAATATTGTTGTGTGTATTCAGTAGAGACAAATATTCCAGGGTTGTGATCAATTCACCATTCGTATTGCATTCTAATTAACTCTCCCTTTCATATAATTCACTCATGGTTGCTAATTAATCGATAATTTCTCTCTTAGCCTTCTCCCGAAGTACTACTCGCCTATTCTCAATAGATTNGAACGCAGAATTGAAGAAACAACCATATATTAAGTGAACTATAATCAAGGTTAAATTAATATCGAATAACAATATTCATGGCTAAATCACAACCCCAGAACAATAGGTGTTTAGCCACTCATGCTAAAATCAAACAATTGCATAAGTGTCGCATAAATGGAAAATACTAGAATAAGATGAAGAAAACTGATAATCATTTGCTTCCTCAATGATCTTGTGTGTATTTTCTCTCCAAGAATGGCATCCTCCTCTCATAGTTGTTTTTTTGGGTCTATTTATATGTTTGGGACTAACCCTAAACGTATAGGAGACTTCTATTCAAACCGGAAAACAATTAAAACCTTTAAAACTCGGAATTGACCGGACAGGGACCCCAGGCATAAAGCCCCAAACGCCCCATTATAGCCTGGGCAGGCCTGGCGTTTGGGCTCTAACACCCCAGTAATGCATGGTTATGCCTGGCATTTGGGATCTAACGCCCCAGTAACGCCCGGGTGTGCCAGGCTTTAGGGCCAAAACGCCCGGCTATGGCCCGGGTCACTCCTTTTTGACTTTTGAGCGTATTTTTGACGTTTATGCACCCATATAGCTCAGCGTCCATCTCCAATTCACCTACACATGAAATAGACTCCATTATGCACATATAACGTGTATTTTTATCACAATTGCACATAAAATGTAAGGTATATAATGCTTAAAATCATGAATTCTAGCCACGCATCATCGACCATAAAAAAAATAGAGAAATTTAGTAGACTCTTCCTAATGACGGACTTCTTAGGCAGTTTTCTTGAGGGAAGTTAGTCTAAAAGAAAACACACAAAAAAAGTTTTTTTTTTATTTTTCTTTTTTTTTTAGGTAGTGTAGCAACTCCCCCTTGGTTTTTCTTTTGACCGCGGTTCTTGTCCAAGGGTTTTTCTTGAACCGGGTATAAGTAATTTTTGGTTTATTTTGTTTGGTTTTTAGTTGTTAGATGTTTAGGGGCGATGAGCTGAAATAGGAGAAGCATCCCTTCGTGTTGTCACACCCGAACAAAAATGGACCTAGAGTGTGACGCTTAGGCTCAGTTGTTGATTCTTGCAGAATGCCTTACTTTTGTATGTTTTAACTAACTTGAATGCTCGGTGGAGTGTCTTGATGAACTAATCTGGAGTGTATTATGTTCCATATGTGTGTGAGGTATTTTGTATTGTATTCTGTGTCCACATGTGATGCCTAGAACTTTCCCTGTGTGTTAGCAAAGAGAAATGGTAGCTTCGTTAAGTCTTAGAAGTGATATAGGCATTTCTTTGATAAGCCAGATATAAAGTATGACCACCTGATTGTAATCTGTCATAGTTAACCCCGTTGAGCCTATAAGACTATTTTTTTGGCAACCACATTACAAACCGTACCCAATTGTTTGAATGGCCTGTACGTTTGAACCATGTACCTCGCATGAGCACTTGAATTGTTAGAGAATATGTAAAAGTCAAAGTGTGGGGTGGTGGTTTGGTTTTTGAGTGGAATCAAAGAAATAGAAAGAAAGGTGCAATTTGAAAGAAGAAAAAAGAAAGGATAAACGCCACTTAGAAAAAAAAAAAAGAAAAAAAAAGAGGGAGAGAAAGGACAATGAATAAATGCAGTCTTTGATGAGTGGTGACTGGATAAGATTGCACCTAAGGGAGTTTGGGGTAAATATAAAGAAAAGCCTGGTGGAAATTCTGGTCGAGCATAAGAATGGTATGAACGCAAAAGTAATGGTATTAAAAGTGCTTAGGAAGGTTAGTCACTATATCCAAATATATCATAACTGCCCCTTAGCCTACATTACAACCAAATGAAGACCTAATTGATCTTAGACTGAAGGGGCTCGATTAGTAGAATAATACACTACGGGCAAGCCTATGGTGCATCTTTGTGGCATATGAATGTTCTTTCCGAGAGTGAGTGAATTCTTTCTATTTGAGTTCCTACTTGTCTTAATATTATTCTTGTGGAACTACTCTCGTGTGTGATGTGAGGGAACTTGATTTATAACGGAAAAGTAAGTCTTGACCTCTGCTTAGAGTACTTTGAGAAAATGAGAATATTGCATGGCACGTGAGAGTCGACTCTTGAGGCATAGATGTTACATTGCTAGGAACAACTCTTGTAATATGTTCGTGGTGCGACACATTTGGGAAATGCTTCATGAAAGAAAAAAAAACCTTTGTAGAGTATAGTGGATTTTTCGAGGACTAGCAATGATTTAAGTGTGGGGTGTTGATAATAGGCTATATTCACGTAGTTTAGTGTATATTTGTACTCCAACTTAATGATGCTTCACTATCTTAGGGACGTTAAATGATGTTAAAATGGCTCTAAATGTCAATTTTATGTTTCACAGGAGCAAAGTGCGCTTATAAGGACCTAGGATGGTGTTTGGAGCCAAATTGAAGGAGAAAGACCCCCTGGAGTATTTAAAGTGTGAAAAGAACGAAGAAATTTGCTGGGACAGATTATAAGTCCACTAGCGCGACCTTAACGCGTCCACTAGCGCGGTCGCGCTAGTCCAGATGCCAGAGATAGAATATAATCCCATTAGTGCGGTCTTAGTGCGGTCTTAGTGCGCCCGTTAGCGCGACCGCGCTAGTCCAGCGATCCCAGGCAGAATGGAAGGTCATTAGCGCGCCAACTAGCGCAGGCACGCTAGTCCAGTCGTATGTGTTATTTTCCAGGGGTAAAATTGGAAGTTTGGGGAAATTTCACTTAACCTATATAAGGTTCAACTCGCCCAAAAGAGAGAATTAATCAAGTTTAGAGTATTTTTCAAGAAAAGCAAATGCAAGAGGCAAGGAGGGCAATTGGTCATCAACTCTCATCTCTTTTCCTTGTAGTTTTTCCATTGTTGATGAATTCTTCTGTTGTTATTTTCAGTACAATTATGAGTAGCTAATCTATTTAGTCTAAAGTTTTGGTGGAACCCGTTGAGGATGAACATCTTGTTATATTAATATAGTTTGCTTGGTTTCAATCTCCATTTGTTCAAATAAGTTCTTATTGTAGTTGATTGAAGGGCCCTCAATTAGCTGTGCCTATTTAGTATGTATCTGCTCGAGAAAGAGTGCATATTTAGGTAGTTGTTGGACAACACCACTCCTAAAGTATAGGAGGGATACATAACCGAGGGTTTAAAGGTTGGATTAAAAATAACGAAATCTTGGGTGCAATCTAAAGTGAGCTGTAATAAAAGCTAGCTAGTGTAGCTCGAGAGAGGGCTCTGGTAAATTATCGTAAGTGCTCGAGAGAGATTTATGGTAGAAAACGTGCTCATGATTGATATATATAATTAGGCCAAACAATAGGAAATATACAAGATAGGATTTCATCAGTGGGGGAAATTATAACCTTAGATCCTTCTCGCATTTGTTTACAGCTCAGTATTAGTTCTCTTTCAGTTTACTTAATTTCATTCAGTTTAGTGAGTACAAATACCAACAAATTATTATTCTCAACCTTTGGGAAGTTGATTACGAAGAATCAAGTGAGTCTAATAACTATAATTGATAGGTTAATTCCCTGTGGGATTCGACTCTGGGCGAAATACTCAGATTATATTTGCAGCGCCTGCTTAGTCTTTTTATAAGACATAGTTGAGCGTGATCAACTACCCAGTATTTTTTGGCGGAATCAACCAACCAACTTCTGGACAGATCTCCAATTTCCAGGTTCTATCTCTCCATTTTGAGTTACAATTTTTTAGTCGGTTTGTTCTCTGTTACATTTGTCTGTTTCTGTATTGGTAGGGCCGTGTATTAAATTCAACCTTGCTTGTTACATCTGTCTCTTTAGGTAGATTAATTGCGCTAGCACGTGCTTGAGTTTTGTTCTTGTTTTTGTACTTGTTCTTGACACCTTTAACTCATTAAGTTTTCATTTTCTTAGCATATTTTCCTTTATTCTAGCTCTCGGTTGGTTGAGTGGTAGTGATTAAGTAGTACCCTTAGTCTATAGTGGCTATGGTTTATGATGTGAGAGTAAAGTTATGTCCTCAGGTGGGGCGGGAGGCGGGGTCCAGGGTGGGAAGGGGGATAAGGAAGCTTCAAGGATGAGAGTTGGGTACTAGAACATAGGGTCGTTGATGGGTAAGACTATAGAGTTGGGTAGGATTCTTCAGAGAAGGAGGATCAACATAACGTGTGTTCGGGAGACCAGGTGGACGGGTACTAAGGCACGTGATGTTAACGGGTATAAAATGTGGTACTCTCGAGGTGTTGGGGTCGGTATCTTAGTTGACAGGGATCTTATATATTCTAGTGATCGAGGTTAGGAAGGTAAGAGATGGGGTGATGGATGTTAAGCTTGTGGTTGGGAGGCTTACATTAAGCATGATTAGTGATTATGCTCCTCAAGTAGGCTTGGGCGAGGATGTTAAGAGTCAATTCTAGGAGGACTTGGACGAGGTAGTGCATAGTATTTCGTGCACCGAGAAGATTTTAATTGGATGGGATTTCAATGGCCATATCGGGGCTAATGCTGGGGGTTATGACGATGTGCATGGAGGGTTCGAATTTGGAGATAGGAACAAGGGAGGTACTTCTTTGTTGGATTTCCCTAGAGATTTTGATTTGGTGGTAGCTAACTTGAGTTGTCCAAAGCGGGAAGAGCACCTGGTCACTTTCCGGAGTATGGTGGCCAGGACTCAGATAGACTATCTTCTCTGCAAGAAACATGATAGAGGTCTTTGCATGGATTTCAAGGTCATCCCGAGTTAGTGTCTTACAACTCACCATAGGCTCCTGGTAATGGATCTGGGGATCAAGAGGAACAGAAAGAAGAGAGCAGTGTGTAGTCAACCTAGAGTCAAGTGGGGAAACTTGTCTAAGGACAAAGCCCAGGAGTTGAGGGGAGAGGCTATTGGTGACGGGGGCTTGGAAGAGTAGTGGGAACGCGACTGCGATGTGGGCCATGACAGTGAACTACATTAGGGAAGCTACGAGAGAGGATTTAAGGGTTACAAAGGGATACCTTGGGAGACGTATAGGGGACTAGTGGTTGAATGTGGAGGTCCAAGGTAAAGCTTAAGTCAAGAAAATGACTTATTTGAAACTAGTGGAGAGCACAAACGTGGGGGAAAAGAGGACGAATTGGGAATGTTATAAGAAGGAAAATAAAAAGATGAAATTAGTGATTACGGCGGCTAAACTGTTGCCTTTGGACGCATATATGCAAAACTTGGGAGCAAAGCAAGGAAAAGAAGTTGTACGGGTTAGACAAAGTGAGGGAGAGGAAGGAGCGTGACTTGGACCAAGTGAAGTGCATAAAAAAAAAGGACGGCATAATATTGATGGAAGACGTTTATATTAGATGAAGATGGCAGACATACTTCCACAAACTATTGAATGAGAAGGGGGACAGAAGCATTATGCTGGGTGTTGGAGCACTGCAAGAGTCTGCGTGATTTTGGCTATTGTAGGCATATTAAGGTCGGAAAGGCTATGAGAGAGATACGTAAGATAAGCATGGTAAGAGAGACTGGGCTAGATGAGATCCCAGTGGAATTATAGAAGAGTGTGAGTCGTGCGGGCGTGACGTAGCTTACTGGGTTGTTTAATGTTATCTACAAAGAAGATGCCCGAAGAATGAAGGTGGAATACGATAATTCCCTTGTACAAGAACAAGGAAAACTGTAGCAACTATAGGGGTATCAAGCTGATGAGTCATACTATGAAAATTTGGGAGAGGGTGGTGGAAGTCAGGTGAAGAGGAGTGTGTCTATTTTCGAGAATCAATTTGGATACATGCCGGGGCGATCGACTATGAAAGCCATTCATCTGGTGAGGAGATTGGTAGAGCAGTATAGGGAGAGAAAGAAGGACCTACACATGGTGTTTATAGACCTAGAAAAGGCATACGATAAAGTCCCAAGGGAGGTATTGTAAAGATATTTGGAGGTTAGTGGCATTCTGGGAGCATACACTAGGGTAATTAAGGACATGTATGATGGTGTTAAGACTCAGTTGAGGATAATGGGAGGTGACTCAGATCACTTCCCAATAGTGATGGGGTTGCACCAGGAATCGACTCTTAGCCCGTTCTTATTTGCTCTAGTGATGGATGTGCTGACGGGGCACATTCAAGGGGAGGTGACATGGTGCATGTTATTTGCGGATGACATGGTGCTGTTTGATAAGATGAGAAGCAGGGTTAACGCGAGGCTGGAGGTTTGGAGACAGACCCAAGAGTCTAAAGGTTTCAAGTTGAACAGAACCAAAACAGAATACTTGAAATGTAAGTTCAGTGATGAGACTCACGAAGTGGACGTGGATGTGAAGCTTGATACCCAAGTCATCATGACGAGGGATAGTTTCAAGTATCTCGGGTCACTAATCCAAGGTAATGGGGAGATTGATGATGAGGTCTCCCACCGTATTGGTGCGGGGTGGATGAAATGGAGGCTCGCATCTGGTGTTTTGTGTGATAAGAAGAATTCCACCAAAACTTAAGGGTAAGTTCTATAGAGTGGTGCTTAGACCTACTACGTTGTATGGGGCTAAGTGTTGGCCAGTCAAGAACTCCCATGTTCAGAGGATGAAAGTATAAGAAATAAGGATGCTGAGATGGATGTGTGGGCATACCGAGAGAGCTAAGATTAGGAATAAAGTTATTCGGGACAAAGTGGGAGTGGCCTCCGTGGAGGACAAGATGCGGGAGTTGAGGCTGAGATGGTTCGAGCACGTGCAGAGGAGAAGTACAGATGCTCCTGTTAGAAGGTATGAGAGGCTGGCCGTGGCGGGGTTGAGAAGGGGTAGAGGTAGGCCGAAGAAGTATTGGGGAGAGGTGATTAGGCACGACATGGCGCTACTTCAGCGCACTGAGGACATGACCCAGGATAGAAGAGTAAGGAGGTCGAGGATTAGGGTAGTATGCTAGTAAGTAGTCGAGAGTTCCCTGTTCGTTTTTTAGTAGTATTAATAACTCTCTTATTTTTTTCGTATTCTTTGACCTCTAGTATTTGCTTATTGTTATCATATTTTTCAGTTTGTTACTATTTGATTGTTGTTGTTGTTACTGTTGTTGTCTTTTCCCCTTTTTTTAATCGTCCTTTGCCCCCCTATTCTTTCTTTTTTCTTCCTCTTTCTTCTTTGTCTTCTTCCTTTCTCTCTCTTTTCACATTTTCTTAAGCCGAGGGTCTATTAGAAACAGACTATCTACCATCAGGTAAGGGTAAGGTTTGCGTACACACTATCCTCCTCAAACCTCACTTGTGGAATTATACTAGGTTTGTTGTTGTTGTTGTATTCGTTAACAACAAATGGTGTTGAATGCCGGGGTATTTGCACAAATGGCTATCTTTAAGCTATTATTTAAATTTTGTATACTTTGGCCTGTGGTCTAAATTTATCTGCAAAATTTTTAGCGTCTCTTTTTAAAATATATTTAGATTTTTAAAATTATTTAAAGTTTAATCAGTAGTGAAAAATTTCAGACTGGATGTTGATGCTGCTTTTTCTTTTTTATTTCTTGTAATCTAAAGTTTTAAACTACCAAAGCCCAACTTTAGGCTCGAATGGGCTCTACAGGCCTAAATTCCATATGAAGATCTTACTTTGAACCATATTAAAATTTCAAACTTGAGGTCTGAAGTTAGACTAATAATTCAGACAACTAAATTGTAAAATTTTGTAAACTTTGACTATTATTTAAATAGTAATCCTAAAAAGGCTATTTGCGATATTTGGCCTACTAAGCTAATAAGACAAAATCTAAACAGTAGCCTCAAAATTGGCTATATGATGTAAATAATTCAAATTGCAGACGTATTGTCTGCTCTATTATTATAAATTATTTTAATACGAAAATATAAGGTCTTGAATAAAGTGGAGCAAAAATGTTAAGGAGCACAATGTGATATCGAATACCTATGCTGGTGATAGATAATAGGTAGAGGTGGCAATTGGAGTCCAAATTCATTTGACCAGCCCAATGTTGGGATCGTCATTGATTCATCCATTTGTTGAACTCAGTACATCTTAACCCAATCTATTTCAGCTCATCTAAAGTTGGGCTAATTTTAACACAAATTGATCGATGTGCAACTTTGCAAAAAATATCTTTAAAATAATTTTTAAGTTTGATATGTTATATATGACATAACATAAGAAAAAAAAATTTGATAATTAAAAAATTTATAAGAAAACAATACGCATTAATTAAAGCTTCGTAAGAGTTGAACGAACTATGACCTAAATTTTAGCTCAACTTGTCCCAGCCCATCTCAACCCAAGTTACTTTTGGGTGGGTTAATGACCGGCCTATTTATTGACTCGGTCCATTTTGACCCGCACAACCCATCCCTTTGAGACCCTTAACAACAAGCACACGAGGATATAGTTAAAGTACGCGCCAAACTGACTTGGACAGCACTGTGCTTAGTGCTGGCAAAATGAGCCCATATTTTGTCAACCGGCCAAATCTGCCCAAATTTTAGTAAGTTGGATGAGTGATATTTAAGTTGGGTACAATTTGAGCTTTAACCCACATTCAACCCTTGAAAATATGAGTATTCATGGATTAAATGTGGGTACAATATGAGTTAGCCTAGTGGATTGTCTTCCTACTTTTGCTTATTCAAAATACATTATCATTTTTTAAACTGAAAATGCTATAAATGTATTCCAACTCCTCTTCCTTGTATGTCTCTTCTCACTATAGTTGTATGTGAGTATATATCTTTTTTTGTTTTCTTCCTTCTAAATATTATAATTTATTATTGTTTAGTATCCTTGTTCTTTCTACGTGCATACTTGAATACCAAAAATAGTTTAAGAAGTATAAGCAGATTTGTATAGTTTTTCATTTGTTCTTGATGAGTATATGTTAAGAAAGAGAATATTTTTTCCCCACTTATAGTACGTCACATTTGATAACGAGGTACTCATTTTCCCACTTGTAGTACGTCCTCTTTATCAATATTGTTTCCCACATGTATTACATCTCTTTCTATAAAGAGGTACTCAAGAGTACATTAAAGGGTGTTCTGTACGAGTTTTTCAATTTTTTCATATTTGGTTGGCTTAAAAATTTTGAAAAATATTTTTCTCATGAGCTCATCCCAACCCTGAACCACACCCTCCCCACCTAACTCAATAAAAATATTATTAAGAGTACTTTCTTTTTCATTTCCACAAAATGAGTACTTATTTTCCTTCATGATATGTAAAAAGAAAACATTTTTTTGATCGAGAGTACTTTCTTTTTCAACCAAAAAAATAGTAATTTCTTTTTAGTTATGGAACACATATTTCAACATTGAATTTGTACAGAGTCATGTATTATTAGTGAATTTTTTTATATATAAATAATATCTTTCTATTTATAGTATATATATTTATTAATTTGTTTAGTTTTATATTGGATTGCAGACAATATAGAACAAAGCAAAAATGCACAGAATCATATATTATTAGTGACATTGCTTGATGTGCATTAAGCATATTTTCTTCCTAAAATGAAGTGTCATATTTTGTGGAAGAGTAACTTTAGTTTACAATATGATAGTCAAATTTGAATAAATTTAATGAAGAGAATATATTATTCCAGTTAAGCTTATGTCACTAAATAATCCGAGGAAAAGGAAAATTACAAAACCTTGAAAAAATATTACACTTATATAATGTGTTACCCATATTCAACCTGCTCATTTGACACCCAACTCTTCTTTGACCCACATGAAGTATGAGCGGGTTGAGACCCAACCTATTTTTGCTCAGCTCATTTCTAACCCGCCCATTCGTCACCACTAGCCGTGATCATAAAAAAGCACAATAGGGAAACTATCCTAATACAGTTTTTGCACAAACGTAAACGACAGTCCAAATGCACATTCAACAATAGGTAGCTAAATATTACTTTTAAGAATGAATTCCCAAAGATAGTCATCAATACAAGGGATGCAAAGCATTTCTACCACATCCATGAAGCGTTTACACCATGAAAATTCTTGGATCACAAAGCAATGCTTTATTTATATCAAGTTTCCCAAACAGAAGCATGTTCCATAAAATTTGCAGACTCATTCATACTGAGGCTAAGCATCTGAATAGAACTTCTTCTCCTTCAAGCTTTCGACAGTTTCTTTGATGCTTTCAGCCAAAGGAGTGAACTCAACACCCAACTGTTTTGCTCTTTCTATGTTAACCTGGTACTTTGGCGGAAATGGCTTGTCATCAACGCACCTGTAGAGTTTAATCAAAAAACTTTGCACTTTCAGTGTTATTTCAGCAGAACATGCTCAACCCGTTTTTCAAAACATCACATTTCGAAGATGCAGATATCACGCAGATAAACTTCATTGAATATATTACATATCAAATAAGAAACTTACTTTTCTGGAAGCTTCATTGTGGGATAATGCTCGCGTAATATCTTCACTAACTCAGAGTAGTGTGCAACTGCCTCAACCATTAAATATCTACCATTAGCTGAAGGGTTTTCAAATGCTAGAATATGCGCGAGGGCAACGTCTTTCACATTAACCCATCCAAATGTAGCATTTGGATATGTTTCAGCACCTGCCGTAAAGCAAAATGAAACTTCACCATGAATTAGCATAGTAACATGAACAGGATATTAAATAAACAAAACTACCAAGTTCAGTTATCAAAAACAAAAAGCAACTAGGTAGGAAATAAGGAAGAAGCACAACAGCACAAGGCAAACTAGTAACCCTTTCCAATCCTCAATCCGAATATATAGGATGCACTTTCTACTTGGAACGTCCAAAAATGTTCGGCACACTTATAAAAGTGTTGGTTTATACAACTTCTTCATTCAATGCATTTTATATTTAAATTTCACGTTTTACGCGATTACTCAATCATATTAATATTTTAACTATATTCTGGGACTTTCGTCCTCTAATAATATAACAGGTAATCAATTTACATCTTAAACTCAACTCCAGTCAAAATCCATCTTCATCCTTTTTAAATTGGCAGAGATCACAAAGAGTACAGTGCAGGTAGAAAGTGGAATTTATACACTAGAGTCAAACGTATCAAAACTCCTTTGTTCGAAAGAATTGAGAAACAACAAAATAGTACTGGGGCGATTTGACCGATATGCAAAATTGTCCTCCTAAAAAGATCATTTCCAAATAAATGGGAAATAGTTATCAGAGGTACGCTAGCGGCAAGCAGAAACAAGGTCGAGATATCGTCTTGAACTATTAATACGAACAAGAGGAAAGAAAATAATTGTTTTAGTTACTATTAAGTTCTTCTACTGTACAAGGTGCTTTGAGCTCATAGCAAATGAAAAAAAAAGTATTTAAGCATATTATCAATCGGCGTAATGCAGTATAATTGGTGTCTGTGATGTTTACTCATCAAGATTGAAGAAAGATATTGTAAGAAAAAAGGGTAGAAAGCAGACCCATTTAAATTTTTTGAAGTTACCAGAATCGACAGAAATAGACATTGATAAGTCAAATTCATTCTCTTGAAGAGAAATTTTAGGAAAACAGTTGGGTAACTAATCGTGATTCCCTTTTTTTAATTCAAGAAAGATGAGTCATAAGGTAAAGCATCCTAGTTGCAGATGACCAGATCAAACACAAACCAGCTAACTTTAAGATCAATCATACCACTTATCAGTTGTAAGATGGCAGCGCAACTTGTATTAAGTGTTGGTTGTAACAAACTACCAATAACCATTGCTGGGTTTATCGTAACCATATCGACAGCTTTCTCTTTCACAAACTTCCATGCAGCATCCTCAGCCAATGTCTTTGAAAGTACATACCAGAGCTGGTAAAAGCAACAAAAGATGATCGGCAATTAGCTCCTCACATAGAAAGAATTAATGAGAGAGAGAGAGAGAGAGACAAAGAGGGAGAGAGAGAGAGAGAGGTGGTCAAGATTCCAAAATATCTAAAAACCAGGTCCTCATCGTTTTCTCGGTATTGTGGTCTGTAAAAATGTTACTCTATCTTATCAAGAAAATAAACATAAAACTATGGGCTACTCTAATACAATGGTATTCGGAGATCCATTATGCCGATATGTAAAAGCTTTCAACAAGAACAAACAGTTAATCTTACCTTAGGCTCATTGTTATATAGAATATTAACGTGTGAAGATACTTATCAGAATAAATATGTGAAATCAAAAAGAGACATGATTAAGCACCAGCTCAGATGATACTCCTCTACAGTAGAGAACATGTTTAAGATAAGCAAGAACCAAAGATCAACTTGATAAGAAAAAAGGAAAAGAAAGTAACCTAATATGGGCACAGAGTAGTGTCTGATCATTATAATGAGCAGAGTTCTGCATTTCTGATTTAAATGTTTTGACAAGAATTTATAAGAAGATGTGAACTAAACACTTTACATAACTTCTTCGATAAATAAATAGATTAATTGTTAAAGTATCAAGTGATAGAACTTAATTCAACTGTGCTCAAATTTCAAACCCAATGGTTGCGACACAGTAATTGAGCTCTACCATCAGTTCTCTCTGCCATAAAAACTCTCTATGTGAAGATTGGAGAATACCGACCCATTTAGCCAACAGAAAAAATGTCCTAAACCATGCAGGGTTTGTAGCCAAAAAAATTCAGCTCAACCTTGGTTACTTAAAATGTTGTCACAGAAATCATCCTTAAGCTAAAGCACTAACATCCACAACGAGCTGAACATGGAAGGAAATTTTAAATTCTATTTATCCAGGCTTATCAAATGTCTACTGCTGCTTTCTGAATTTGTCTAAAAACTACTCTCTTTCGCCAAAGCATGAAAATGAACATCTGCTCTTAAGGTTTTCGATCGCATTCATTAAGGTGGGAAACTTAGCAATCTTCCAAACCACAGTTGAATCTGGCCCTACTAAAATCAAGAAGAGTCTTCTGAAGATTAAGAACCGAACGTGATTAGTGTTCACTACTCTATAACAACATGCTACCAAAAGAGATCTGGTTCTGTTTCTCAAAAAAAGTGATGAATTATTCTGCAATGTGCAAACCAAAAATAAATTATACCTATTCAATTTCTAAACCAGTAACTTGGCTCAGAACCTTCCCTTTACAAACATAGTAAGCATCTTGAACAGGAAACGGGTGAGTATCTCAGTCACAGCTCCTGTATAGCAAGGATACATCATAAACTTGTAGACGCTTGCTAAAATAACTGAGATATCTTGCTTTTGTTGCATAACACTCTCTTTACTCCTCTCTTCTTTGTTTCCTTTTGTAACTTCTTTAAGCTCTATTTCTTGCTCCAATCCTACAGTTCCTTCCCAATCCTACTGCCTAACAAACAAAGTCCTTATTTAACTATAGAAAATGCTAGAAACACTTTCAAGCCCTAGCTTTTCGAAAAAATAGAAGTTGTTTACTGTAGCAATAGCCAGACAGTTTTTGTTTACTCTTCTGTCTTTCATTAACACTCCAACCATTTCAAAATACAAAATGCTCAATCATTTTGGCTGTCAAGCTCTCCATTAATTTATCACATATGGGTGTGCAGTTTTCTAGCCTTTCCCCTACCTGATATAGGGCAAAAACTCACAGCTTAAGAACACCTATTGCATCAGTTTGGAATGAGTTGAAGAAGCAGAATTAGAAGATTATTGCTAACAAATGCAGAATTTTACGTTAGCTGTATAGGCTTATTATCACAACTTGGCTTGTATATGAGCTTATTTCGGAATGTAGAGGTTCTAAAGTTTTATTCCTTGTCCCAAATTGATGTTTATTTTGCACTATTTTCAACAGTTGGTTTATATTATACACGAAATATTATTTTTTTAAACAAAATAATTATTACTTAGTGGATATTTTCAATGAATCAGTTAATAACATCCTTTATTGAAGGATGTCTCTAGCACTGGCGGAAAGAATATCGCATTTACGATTTAAACATTTCAAGTCCTAATAAACTCAAAATCTCTTCTTCTCACAAAAAAAGAAAATAACTGGTGCAGGATTGTTCAGTTTACATAACGCTTAGAGAACACACAAACTTTATTCGTTCATTGATCCTTCAATTATATGACAAGTGGATTGAAGAAAGTTGAAAAGGAATATATATATATATATATATATATATCATAAGTAGTTAATATTCCATTTGAAAAAAATATGGAGAGAAATAAATTGTTTAAAAAACAAAAACATATCTAGTTTTGCACAATAAGGAGGGCGTTTAATAAAATGAGACTTGAAAAAAAGAAGATAATCATTACACCTATTTATGCTTAAATTTTAAACCCTCACAAATTTTAAGATGCATAATAGGTGATTATTAGTCAATCACTTAGCATAGTAACAAACTAGCAAAAAGATGGAAACACAAACAAAAGATTATCTATTATTCGAGGTTTCAACAACTCAATATCCGTCTGGCATTATTCTTCCTAGTATCCACACTTTGAAAAAGTTGCTTGAGTTGCTCTACAACTAATTGCTTGAATTTATATAGCCATGCTTGTAGATATATATTTTCGTAAAGCCTAAACAAAGATGTACTCTGTTGAGTTAATCACTAATTAATCTCGTGATACCAGTTAACATCACTCAAGATTTTCTCACGTAAATTAAGTTGCTCGAATTCAGGTGCGAGTGTCTGATATGGGTGCGGATCTAGAGGTAGGATCCTTCGTGTTCTAAATTTTAAAATTTGGGGATACGGATATAGGTATGAGGATTCAGCTAAACCTAATTCAAATATCTAAAAATAAAGTTATATAAATGTCTAAATTATGAGACATTATGTGGAAAACTAACAAGGTATTATGAGATGGAGAGAATATTGATCAAGAGGAGAACCCGAGAAGGAGATAAGGAAAAAGAATCGCATAGAAAATTCTACATACAAGGTATTCCATTTTATTCAATTTCACCCCAATTTTTGTTTTTTCAGAAATCATTGTATCTGTCCCGAATTTCTATGTATATTTTGGTCAAAGTACACAAAATCTACCCTTCCGGGGTAGGGATAAGGCTGCATACATCTCACCCTCCTCAGACCCCTCTTGTGTGAATTCACTAGGGCATGTTGTTGTTACTCAAAATTGATTGACAAAATCCGGTATGGATCCCACATCCGCACCTACATCGTGCCGACACGAGTGCGGCACCGAAAGTGAAGAGATCGAGCAACTTAGCACGTACATGGAATAATTTCGCGTCGTGTGGGTTGCTTGAACCTCTTTCTCTTAACAATCCTTGTCATGTTTCTCCCTACATGCCTCAGTTTATTTTCAAAGTGAATTTGTGTGGCTAATTTGCAACAAAGAGAACGCTTGACCGACTCATAAAATACAATATAATTTATTTGCACAGATAAAATACATTTTTCAACTTTAAACCTTGACATTGAAACATGATGAAGAAGCTGCATCGTTTTCAAATGTGTAGAATCAAGGAAGACAATATCGCAATCCTCGAGGGAATGATAAAATTCAAAGTTAAAAGGGGGATTGAACCAAGGAGAAAAGATTATTTGCATTTTATGAGTCGATTATACATTCTCTTTCACGCAAATTAGCCACAGAAATTCACTTGAAAAATTAAGGCATGCCAAGGAGAAAAATAACAAGACTACAAAGAGAAAGAGGACTCCAAGAGCCCACACGAGGCAGAGTTGTTCTACTTAAGTGGGAAAATTTGGGGTGATACTAACATGGATCACCAGAATGATCAACAATCAACTCGATAGAATACAACTTCTTTTAGGCTTCATGAGAGTTTGGATTTGCAATAAAAATAACCTGGTTGATGATCCTTGCAATTATTTTTAGGTGAGTATGGCCTGAAAGTCAACGAAGATGTTTTTGATGGGATCTCAACTCAAAATCACTATATAAAAGCTAAATCTTTACTTAATTTATTTCGTTGGACAAACCTAACTCGCGTAACTAGTACTGATCATTTTTTGGACTTTGTTAGCTCCCTAGTCTTAGCATGCTCTATATAAATGGAGCTTACAGTTGTACTTGTGTAACCTTGCATCTTCTTGATGCCTTCTAATATAATATCTTACTTCATAAACAAAATTTATTTTCACCCATTTTCCTTTCGATTGAAATATAACCAATTACGAGAAATATAGATATTTCATATTTTATTGTTGACCTTGATAGGTTTTACCACCTGGCAAATATATAATTGAAGGATCAATGTCCAAGAATATTCTGTGTATGCTCTAAGCGCCACTTATTTTTCTTGTTGAAGAATTCTGCACCACTCTTTTTTTTTTGTTGGAACAAAAAGAGATTTTGAGTCTATTGGAATCTAAGATGTTTAAAGCGTAAAGACATTAGTCTTTCCATTAGTGGTATAGACACCCTTCGGTAAAGTGTGTCATTCAACACTGCTTACATATCCACTAAATAACATATATTTGTTTTAAAAATTAATATTTATGAATTATGTATAAAACTTAAATTGACTGTATGAAAATAACATCAATTTAAGACAAGTAAAGATTTAGAATCGCTACGATCCCAAATAAACCCACTCACAATCCAAGTTGTGATAATAGGCCGATACCACTTATGTAATATCCTGCATACGCCATTGCTACGTCAAGACTCTGAACAATTGTATCAACCTGAAAATAATTTTTATTCTTCGCTTCACAATTGGGCTATATACCTGAGGCTTTGTTGTTGAATTTCTAGTATCTTCAAGAAATATTGTATATATCATCTTAGTGTGCAATTTTCTAATTCATATTTTGCAATGACAATATGCAAAACTAAAACAGTGGCATGTGCAGGATTTTTTGTATGCAGTGTCGACATTTAAAGAAGTGAATAAATCAACAAACTAGGAGAGATAGAAGAACAAGAGCAACAACCTAGTACGCACAAAATTTGAAAATTGCGGAAGAGGATATTTCAAAATTAGAGTTTTGAATTCACTTATGTTATGTATGTTGAAGTAATTCTTTTTCAACAAAATTCAATTATTTTTATTATCACTTTACTCAACACACAAGGAGGTTTGGTCCATTGGTTTAATCGATTATTACCAGATGAGGTCAATGGTTCGGTTCTCTGACTTGTTTTTTTATCAAATCGAGCTAAAATATTTGCAAAACCATAATCCCACAATGAGATTCAAACCCCTTAACCTCTATCAGAGAAGAAGGCACATGACCAGTAGACTAGAACCACTAGTTATCAAGGAGTTTCATTTTATATTATGTATCTTAGTTCTTGGTTTTTGCATATATGAATATGTAGTAAAATGTTCCACCAAAGCAGCGTCCTTAATGTGGATCCGCCCCTCTTTATGTGGCATAATAGCTTTAGAGAAATTGGTCAATGGCTTATGCCAACAATTGTGCTGCCGATGGAAAATGAGAAGTCATGAAAAGCACCTGTGATTCTCTGCAAAGGTCAGGATCTGACCACCATGTCTCATCAACTACCACTTCAGGCGTTCGTGGCTTGCCATTGAAAGCCACTGCTGCAACAGATGATGTCAAAACCACTCTTCTAACAGATGGTGTCTTCGCAACTGATCCAAGAACATTAAGCGTCCCCTTCAGTGCAGGATCAATTAATTCTGCCTGCACATTGAGAGTAGGGCTAATCCATTACATCAACATATGGAAACACCAAAAAACTAGAACAGAGAAATATGACCAACAGACCCAAGACGGCTTTAGACAGTTTGATAGGACAGATTTTCTTACACTTAACTAACAATGGTGCACAATAGCAATCTTTTAAGACGGTATCTGAAAAATAGTACTACAGCTAATATAGCTTTGAAAGCTCTTGCTTAACTGTTTAACTCCAAAGTCCAATCGACATCTTAAGTCTTTCTATATCAGTACGAATTCTATTAAAAGATTTATTGAGCAAATTCAGAGGCAATAGTTTATGCAGGACCTATAGTCATTCATAAAAAGATACACACATCGTGAAACATGTGAAATTCAATTTTATCAGGTAAGTAGAGAAATTTTACAGTATTTTTATGTGGATTCATATCAGGTAGTTACTGACTGACTCGTGCATAGTATAGAAAATAATCAGAAAGGATTGGTGGAATAACTTCTTCATCTAGCTAATACCATAATGATGAACTATCTCTGGATAAATAGCACAAAGAACAGAAATTTGTGAATAACAAAGGAAAAGCTTCAATGACACCAACAACTTAATTACGAAGACCAAGCTTGCAAAAGTAACAGCCAAAAGGCCCAAAACTACATTTATCAGGAGAATGAGCGAGGAACCTGTGGGTCTTTGACTCCATGGTAAAAAGGAGATGCTGTATGAAATACGCCTTCACACCCATCAACAACAACATCAAAGGCACCTTCTTCCAGAAGGTTCGCTTTGAACAAGTGGAGCCTCTCCCTAGCTCCATCAAGGGATGTCAGGTGATCTGTCTTCTTTGGATCACCTGCGGATGAATCCAGAAATGCTTAATACATAAATATAACACAATAGCAAAAACATTAAGTGAAGAGCTTATGATGATTTTATCGTATATGCCACCAGTAGTAACTATAAATTTCCAAAACAAATGGGAAGCTTTGAATCTTTACTTAAATATCTCATATTCAAGCATGAGACTGTTACATCCATACAAGTCTTCATTGCCTACATATTTCTAGATGAATGTAACTCATTTTTGATGATTTTCAGAATAATTGTAATAATTCCTTCCTGAAAAACAGTTTGTGTTGAATCGAGAAGAGCAAAAGCATCTTAATATTTAAGAAGAAATTCAGTTTGAACAAGGAAAAAAACAAAAGAACAGTACAAATTCTTAGTATCTATAAAATCATATAAACAGCTCCATAAGCTTGCATTTGATTGAAGTCTGTATATAGGTATGTGATATACTGATTTTCAGTTAGTCTATCTAAGAAGAAAAACACAACAGCCTTTCAAATATTAAATGTTTGTTAGGAACCAGTTTATTCCAATACTTGTAAAACTGTCGTAAGGTAAATATTGTATCTCTAAAAATAGAGGTTCTCAAAATTTCATACTATGCCTATACTGATGTAGAAGAGATCATGACAAACACAGGAACCTAGGGTAAGTGTAACAACAACTAAGCTTTAGTCCCAACCAGTCGATATGCTTATCCTTTACTTCCATGTATTCTCTTCTTAGCTTAGTTTGTATTGATTCTGAGTGCGTGTAGATCTCTTAAACTACTTCTCTTCTCTGATTCTACCTTTACCTTCTCTTTTTTAACAGCTTCAATCATCATAGTATCATCTATGGATCGCGCACTTAGGCCACCTCAATATTAAAATATTTATTACACCTGTATGCAAGTCTCTTTTACCATCCAAAACTCAATACATATAAATTATTTCAACAATAAACTAGAAAAATTATATATATATATATATAAGCAATTGGTTGGCAGGCAGAGTTACTGGTATACAGAATAGTCGAGATGCCCGCAAGTTAACCTAAGCACCACCATCATAAGAAATAAAATTTAAAAAGAAAAAAAAAACAGAAAGTAAAATTTGAATATCAACAGTTGGAATGTTCTAGAACTTCAAAATAATAATCAAAAACTCATTAGCCCTAGCTTATCTAAAACAACTCAAATTATACAATTGAATGCCAAATCCTTCAGAATGATCACATAGAAAGAAATGATCTAACAAGTTTAGAATCCTTTTTTTTTCTGAATTCTATTCAAATGAAAATGAATTTTTAAGAGAGAGAGAGAGAGAACAAACGTAACTGGGATCACGAACAGTGGCCTTAACAGTATAACCACGCTGGAGCAGAAACTTCACTAACCATGAAGCTATGTAGCCTGAAGCTCCTGTTACACATACTGTTTTCGTCGCCATTTTTGTCCTTTCAGTTTTCACCTACCACCACTACACTGACTGTCCGAGTGGTCTGGGCTGTGTGACAAATGCGGTATTTATAGGACCACCGTATTATTCGGATTATTGATTTTAATATTAAAAAGCCTATATTTGGTATATCTCTTTGATTTTTATATTAAAAAGCCTATATTTGGTATATCTCTTTGATTTTTATATTAAAAAGCCTATATTTGGTATATCTCGTGATTTTAATATTAAAAAGCATATACTCTATCGGTTTCAATTTATGTCCATTTGACTAGGCACGCGCTTTAAGATAAGAGAGAATACTTTTGAATATGTTGTATAAATTATTACCTAAAGGTAAGTTATTTCTATATAAGGAAAGAGATCATTCTTTTTTGCACGAATTAAAAATGAAATAGGTTCACATAAATTGAAACGGATGGAGTATATGGTAAGGTTGGATTATGCATTTATTTGGGTTTGGTCTAATTTCTATTTTGCTATCATTTTTCTCCTTTATATACTTGAAATATTTTTAAATTCACTCTCATTTTACCCCTAGTGTGTCAGGTATGACTTGTCCCCAAAAATGACTTATTTTTTACGTTTATTTGGAGAGTGAAAAATATTTTTTGACAAAACATTTTATTAAAATTTTTATAATAATATTAGCAAATAGAATATTATTTGTAACGAAATTTTAGAATATTAAATATTGATAATAATGTTAAGTATTGATTGGAGCAGTAATATAAAGTTAAAGGTTGAGATAATTATGAACAATATGAATTCCGGAAGAGAGGAGGGAAGTTATTTTCAATCCTTTTGTGAAAAGCTTTTCCTTCAAAATATTTTCGAGCAACTAAACCAAAAAATAATTTATTTTTTCGTAAATTATTTTATAAAAAATATTTTTGGTCATACAAAACATCCACTAATTCATTCACATGACTTGTTAAAAATTATAAATTTTAAAGATAGTTTTGATTTGTAACTATATTTAACTAGTGTGTAAAAAATTTAATTTTATTTTTGAACTCCCGTCAGACAAATAGCAGTGGGAAATAGAGAAACAAGTTTAAGCAAAATGATAGTGAAACAATAGATATAGGGTTCGATATCCGTTTTTGGGCCTGACTAATCTGAAATTTTACGAAAAATTCCACTTTAAAGATAAATTGCTCCATATTAACGGCGACTCCATATCTAGAACTTCCATTTGGTGGTTTAAAAAAAATTATTGGATGGCCCTTCCACAATTAACTCCCCTCATCTATGCATTAGCATACATTGAATTGATAGTGGACTTTACATCATAAAGTTACTTTAAGATGAATAAAAAACCACATATAGTTGATATAAATAGATAACCTTAAAATAATAACAAAAATGTGTTATAAACTTTTTTACAGTAATTGACTATTACTTGTGGGATTAGCAAGGAAAGAATCATTCTATTGAAAGGATATTTTTTCCTTGAAAAATATCTTCACAAGGACAACTAATCTCTTACTACAAACTTAGCTCAAAAAGAACTAGTCTGTTTGGCCAAATTTTTTTGGGTCAAAAGTGCTTTCGATCAAAAAAGTGTTTTCGAAGAGAAGCAGAAAAATGTAGCTTCTCTCCAAAAGCACTTTTGAGAAAATACATTTAGAAGCAGTTTTTAAAAGCTTGACCAAACACTAATTACTGCTCAAAAATACTTTTTAAATTATTTAGCCAAACGCACACCCGATTCTCATCAAAAGTACTTTTTTGAAAAGCAATTTAAACAAAAATACTTTTGAAAATAAGCAGAATTTAGAAACTTGACAAAACATGCTAATAATATTGTTGGGGATAGAGGTGGGACATGAGGGCTGGTAATATTACATAATTGTCATAATGTACAAGAGCCGAGTCGACAAAGAGTATCATTTGTTAGGTGCGCTTTATTTTTAATGTGAAATTTTTTTGTGCGAATCCGGAAAGATATCATTTCAGAATTTATAAAATAATTTCAAAGTTTACACAACTAAGTACTCACAAGTGATTGTATCAATGAAATTATGTTTTTTTTTCCTGAAAATTCTTCTTATGTAATCAAATAGGACTCAAAAAGAAAATATAGATAAATCAATTTTTGCTAGCAAAAGATAAATATCAGGAAAGAAAAGAAGACTAGAGTTGGTTGTTAAATTTGTTAACATGACAAATTAATGTAATATTATTGGACTAGTGCTTATAGTAGAGAATTAAATAGTATGGTTCGATCTAAATCAAATATTAGGCATATGCTTGAAATTTGATAATCCCTTCTTCATCAATTCCTTTTAGCAAAGAGAAAGAATTAAATTAAATTTGTCAGCCCCACAATAAAGATAACAAAAATAGTGGAATCTCTAGTGTCAATAAGTTTAGTGAGATGAATATAATCCATTCACATAGTACGGCATGAGGATTTTAAATAGGAAACAATAGAATTGAAAGGATAAAAGTAACACCTCATAATTTAAAGTTTAAAAGTCGCAAAACATAAATATTTTAGGAAGTTCTTTTTTATGTATTAACTATTAACCCTCATTTTAATGGAGCTTTTGCATCTATACCCGCTTTTTAGGTCACGTTTTAACTTATACCTGCTTTGCAAAAAAAATTGCAAGCGTACCCACTTTTCGCATAAACTTCAGGCATACGGGCCTGAAGTAGCAAATGCAACCAGACAAACTTCAGCATTTTAGGCTTTTTCAAAAACTTCAACAAAAGTGCTGAAATTATTTAGTTCATTTGTAAAAACTTCAGCACTAAATAAGCTGCAGTTTTGTCCTGGATTAATT
>MDKI01126831.1:0-32384 GCA_005239505.1 Nicotiana paniculata
GCATCTCTAATGATAACATTTGGTGTTTCTGGAGTAGCAACCTTAATGCTCTGATTAAAATCGCATTTTGACAAAGAATTGTGAAGAGAATAAAAAACTCTGATTAAAATCGGAACCCTAGTAATATCTTTTGATTTTGCACACTAAAATCAAAACCTTAGTCTTGGCTGAAGATTAGACGAGAGAGAGAGAGAGAGAGAGATAGAGATAGAGAGAGAGCGTACCTGCTGAAGCCCTCGTCGCCGATTTTGCCAGCGCCGTTGAGAGAGAGGCGAGGAGATACAGAGAGAGAGAGACACAGAGTAAGAGTGAAATTGTGGGAAAAAAGAATTAGAAAAATATAAGGGTTATGTGGAAACTAAAATAACTTAACTTTCCGACTAGTGTAGTCGCAAAACTATATATTATTTAATTTTTTTAATTAAAAAAATTCTGGCTTCAACTGTAGGGACCACCTACCATCTAATGTTTCGACTACAGTAGTCGGAAACTTTAGGCGCACAATTTTCCGCGAAACTTTATGATTATATTAGTCGAAAACGTAGTCAGAATAATTCTTAAAAATAATTAAAAAAATAGATATAAAATTTTCGACTATAGTAGTCGGAAAATTGCGATTGATATTTTGTAGTCGGAATTTGTAGTCGGAAAAAAGGTATTTTCTAGTAGTGCTATTTGTGGACACTGAACCCCCATGTTTACCTGCATTTCTTCTCTTCCAAAGTTCCCAAGTGATGATAGTTGGTACTGCTTGAAACAATGGCTTTACCTTGGGACAACATTGAGCATACCACCAATGCCTTATAACCTGCTTCAATTGAATCAATGGCACAGTAATTCCAGCAGCCCCCATGAACAAGTTCTATACCTTAGAGGCAATATGACTTGTGACAAATATATGCTCAATAGATTCCTCTTGGGGCTGCTGACAACACCAACACCTAGACATCACCATTTGCCCTTACCTCCTCCACATGTCATTGATGGCTATTTTCTGCCTCCACAATCTCTACAAGAAGAAGGATATCTTGAATAGTAAGCCTTTAATCCACATTAACTTGAATTTCTGATTAGGATCAGCCTTATGCCTTAATATTTGCCAAGCACTACTAACACTTAACTTGCCTGAAGGAGTTGGCATCCAGTATGGCCTGTTCCAGTATCCCTCACTGCCTTCATAATGCACATTTAGCCTTATATGTTCTGCAATTTTCTCATTGAAAGTTTGATTTAGAAGCTGATCATCCCATGCTTCACCTTGTCGTAGTTCTGCCACCTCCTGAAGATCTTCATTGATTGGAAAATCTTCAGGTAATACGTGATAAAGTGCACCCAATCCAGTCCAATTTTCATGCCAAATATTAGTTGTTCCACTCTTCAATTCCCATACGATCTCATGTTCTACTTCTTCCCTAACATTCAACATTTGTCACCAAACATGAGACCCTATTCTAAACTGCACCACCGTTGGTATCTCCTTCTTGTAATACTTATTCCACATAAAATTAGACCACAAAGATTTTGTGGTCCTAAACCTCCACCATAGTTTAGCAAACAGTGCCCTTGACACATCATGTAAGGACCTAAAAACTAGGCCCCCTTCCTTTTTAGGAAGGCAAAGATTTTGCCATGAAGCCCAATGTCTGCTTCTCCCTTCTTCCTTTGTGCTCCAAAAGAACCTAGCAAACATCTTATGAAGATGCTCCAGGACATTTTTTTGTGGATCAAGGACTGCTAACATGTGGACTGGCATACTTTGCAACACACTAGAAATGAGTGTTGCCTTTCCTCCAAATGACAACAACTTTACTTTCCATGAATGAAATTTAGCCTTAACTTCTTGATAAGATCCTTATAATAGTGCTTCCTCCTTCTAGAGTAAAAAATAGGACACCCTAGATATGTGAAGGGGAATTTATCTCTTGCAAATCCTGTAATAGCTCTAACTGCCTGAAATAATCCATTAGCAATCTTTGAATGCATGTAGTATGAAATCTTATATTTGTTGATCATCTTGCCTGATATCTTCTCATAGTTCCCCAACACTGCCATAATTTTGCTCAAGGATGGAGGATGAGCAGAAGCAAAGATTATAGTATCATCGGCATATGCCAAGTGGTTTAAAGGATCAGACCACTTAGGCATTCCAAATCCCACAAGTCTTCAAAGAGCTTGTTCAAAGACCTGGAAAGTACCTCAGCTGATAGAATGAACAATGCTGGAGATAGGGGATCACCTTGATTCACACCCCTTGTAGACTTAAAGAACCCTAAGGACTGCCCATTCACCAATACTGAGTACAAGTCATTTGACACCAAGTTCCACACCATATTAATGATGTGCTTAGAAAATCCCATGTTCCTTAGCACATACAATAAGTACTTCCATGAAACCCTATCATAGGCCTTAGCCATATCAAGCTTGATCACCACATTAGCTGGATTTTCCCTTAACCTTATGTCAGTAAAAATTTCTCGAGTCAATAAGATGTTCTCAAATATACTCCTACCCTTCACAAATTCGGATTGATTAGGAGATATTAGAGAAGGAAAAAAACTCTCCAATCTATCATGTAACACCCTAGACAAGACCCTGTTAATGAAGTTGCTCAAACTAATAGGTCTTAAGTCAGAAAAGGTCTCAACTCTCGGTTTCTTAGGCAGCAACACTAGATTGGTGTGAGTGATGGATTTAGGCAGTGCAACTCCTCCATAGAAGTGTATCACCATGTTGTGTAGAACAACACCAATAACAGCCCAGCATGTTTGATAAAACAGGCTAGTGAATCCATCAGGTCCACTAGCACTCTCCCCACTAAGCTCAAAAACTGATATCCTTACCTCTTCAATTGTTGGCAATATGCTAAGTTCCAAATTTTGTTCCATAGTGACGATCAAAGGTACATTATTGAGCAAGGAAAAGTCAGAAGCATCACCTTCATTTGTGAACTGTTTTTGATAGAAGTCCACTACATCTTTAGCCAATTGCTCCTGGTCTTCAATCCATACCCCACTGTCACTTCTGATCCTCTTCAGTTGCAATTTCTTTCTTTTGCCATTGACATGATTGTGAAAGAAACTTGTATTCCTATCTCCTTCAGCAAACCAAGTCATCCCAGATTTTTGCTTCCAATACTGCTCCCCAATACTCAAGTATTTCTTCAATTCAGATTGAGCCTTTTGAAGCACAATCATGTTCTCAATTGTAGACTCTTCTTCAAACAACATCTCCTTCACCCTATCAATTTCCTCCAAAATAGCCAACTACTTGAAGATATCACCAAAAACGGATCCCCTATGAAATCGGCTTCCAAATTCTACCTCACCACATCCATAAATGTAGCATGCTTAGTCCAAAAGTTCAAGAACCTGAAAGGCTTCAAAAAATTGGTGGTCTTCTCCCCGCATGTCATTAGCAATGGTGCATGATCTGATCCAGTTCTGATTAGATGTTCAACTTCAATATTTGGCAGTATGTTCTGAAATGGAAAATTCACAAAGATCCTATCCAATCTCTTGAATATACACGTAACATTGGGTCTCCCATTCCACCATGTAAATGGACTTCCTTTATATCCTTGCTCAAACAAACCACAAGAGTTTACACAAAATGCAAAATCCTCATATTCAGGAGGGTGTACTGGAAGTCCTCCTATTTTCTCATCTTCGTGCAGTATCACATTGAAATCTCCTCCTACCAACCATGGCAATTTCATATCACTTGCTAAGTAATACAAGTGATCCCACAATTTCAACCTCTCCATTGCTGAACATTTTGCATAAACAAATGTAATCATCATGTGCTACCCAGGTCATGGTGAAACACTCTCACAGTCACATGTTTCTCCGTATCCTCCACTAATTCCCATTCCACCACTACATCAAAGAACAACTATATTTTCCCATTAATATTTGCATAAGTAGTCTCCATATTCACCCTCCTTCTGTATCTATCAATGAATCTCTTCTTTTGAAAAGGCTCTATCAATGCAACTACACAAAAACTATGCTCCATATTCATGTTGATCACCCTAGGAAAGGCCTGTTGTGTATTCACAGACCTTATGTTCCATACTAATGTTTTGAATATCATCATTTAGATAGAGAAACTGCACTCCTGGGCATTATTCTTGAAGGTTGTGGTGGCTCTTTATTCTGATTCTTCTTAGTTTTCTTACCTCATTTAGCAGTAGCTGTGGGTGATAAATCTCATCCCCTAGCCACTTGTTTGAAGTTTTCTGCTGTTGATTCATCATCTCCTTCATCCTCCATTGGATTTTGTCTCATTAAGTCTTCATCAATAGGTTCCACATTGTATGTAACTAAATCATGTAAATGCTGTAGAGGAGTCTTCAGTGGAACACTAAGTTGCAGCTGCATAATTTGATCAGTGCCTAAATCCATAGGCACTTCCTCTATTTACCCAGTTTCTCTTGGAACAATTGCCCGCTCATCAGCCTGTTCATACCCCTTGCTATCCTCTAGAAAAGAAACATCTGCATGCTTCATTCTGAATTGCAGCTCATAGACACTGCCTAGCCCCGAAGTTACTGTATCAGTCTGCTCTGAATCCATTATTCTATTGTGATCACCACCCTTCCCGTTGCCTGAAATTTGGTCTGACCCCACTATATCATCCCTAACCTTCCCATTATCATGTCCATCAAGTTTGCTCTCCGATGCATACACCGGAACACCATATACATATGCCAAAATCTCTCCAGTTGCACTAGGTTTAGGGTTTACTGTGATTGCCTCATCAGGAGCACCTGGCTTTAGGCCTGGCGTCGCCAGCCTAACGCCCGGGGAGCCTGGCTTTGGTCTTGGCATCGCCAACCTAACGCCTAGTGAGCCTGGCTTTAGGCGTGATGTCGCCAGCCTATCGCCAGGTGATCTTTGCGTTTTGTCCTTCTTCACCTTGTCTTATGCAGTCTTTGTTGTGCCCAGCTGATCATCCTCAACCTCAACTACATCAGTCCATAAGATCTTTGTAGAGTTTACCTCATCAAGATCCTCAATCTGCCTAGAATCTGCAGATGTTTGAGATGAATCTCATGACAGTTTGTTGTCACATTGTGTTGTTTTAGCTCCTCTTTGCTAGTCCTAAATATTCTATGAACCCAGTCGATTGTGGATTCCTTATTAGCCCTTTCATCAGTACGTTGATTACTAGGAACACTAGAATTAGCCTTGATCAT
The DNA here is from genome assembly GCA_005239505.1 of Nicotiana paniculata. Classification (NCBI taxonomy): domain Eukaryota; kingdom Viridiplantae; phylum Streptophyta; class Magnoliopsida; order Solanales; family Solanaceae; genus Nicotiana; species Nicotiana paniculata. The sequence continues at coordinate 5,198 of MDKI01126831.1, forward strand.
CTTTACGAAATGAAGACTGGATCCCAAAAGTAATTGGGTTACCATTATTCTCATTTTCCACCACCTTATCTACTGCTTCCTTCTTCACACACTTAAGTTCTTGTTGAGTTTCCCCATGTTCCTTCTTCTTACCATTGCGATGATCCTCACCTTTACCTTCAGTAATTTGTAGAGTAGGCTGATAAACTTTCTCAACCTCTAGTTCATCAAACTTGTTCTTGGTTGTAACTTCCTCAACTTTGGACTTCCCTTTACCCTTGTCAGCTTCCTTTCCTTGTTTGTATCAGCAATGTGACCCCTATTATCTCGTTGGTATTTGTTCTTCCTTGCTTGCATCCATTCCTGCTTGGCATGATTCGTAGTAGACTTACCAACCACCTTTCCACTAGTTAGGACCTTTGTTGAATTTGCAGCAGTCCCAATTGCATCTGAACTCACCACAACTGCCTTCTCCTTGCTTTGTTCCTCAACACCTTCTTCAAATCTCTTGTGTAATTCAGGATGAATTACCCAGCATTCTGCCTCACTATGCCCTTGTTTTTTGCAAGTCTTGCAATATTTTGGCATATAATCATACTTAATCCTTATCCACTTGAACTCTTCTGGCCCAGATTCATCAACCTTTTCCACAATCTTAATACGGTGAGGGAATTTACCTAATAAGTTTACTTCCACCTTCACTTTAGCACAACTAGGTCTAGTCCCATTTCGAGTGGCTAGGTCTACATGTAATGGATTACCAACTGCACGAGCTAATGAAAATACACATTCCTTACCAAAGAAATTAGGAGGCAGTTCTGGAAAGCTAATCCAGGATATGGCAATGGGAGTCTCTTCATCAGGTGTCCACCATGGATTCCATTTTGTACAACGCATCTACCACGTGTCTGGCTGAGCTTTTAAATAAAAAGTTGGCTTTGAAAGAAGACGAACATAGTCCTCCAATAATGACAGCCTAATCAATACATGACTATCTTCAATTAAACCAACTGAACAATGGCCTTTAATCTCATATTGAATTGGAATTACTTTACGTAATTCACTAATAACAGGCTTCCCATACAAAAATTTCCCAAGAACTACAAGTTGAAGCCCTTGTTGTACGATAGCTTGCTTTACTTTCTTCCCCTTCACAACTGGTTCTCTGTGTAGGAACTCAACTGGTTTAAATGGTAACGTAGCTAGGGTTTGCATGGGAGCATTAATGACAGTAGGTTTTAAGATTTTTACGCAATCCATGGGTTGGGGATTGTTATAGATGGTTGGGCGACAGTGTGGGGTTGTTGGGGAGGCAGCACCAACCACTGGAGGTGGCTGGCCGCCGGTCGTGGATGCCATGGAAGGACAGTCGCCGGTTAGGGTTTAGGAGAGAGAAGAGAGCGTTTTTATTTCTTGAGTTTAACACTTCATTTTTATTAACTTATTTCCTGAATTAGGTTATTGATGGATGGGAGAAAATTTTTTCACAAAAGAAGAGGGACATCAATGATAAGTTAACTGACTATAAATAGTTAGATAGGTCAATACATTTAAAGATCTATATGAAGCTAGTAAAATTATCAACATGTATTCTCTTGCAAATGGATATGACTTGCAACAATTTAAAAGTGACTCAACAAGGCTTAGGTACATCTGTGTTGGTGACTGCACCTTTGTTTGTCAAATATCTAAAGATTCTTCAGGGGGTGGGGTTAAATTCAAGACTTTAGAGCCTGAGCATACATGTGAACCTGCATTTGAGAATCAAAGAGTTGATGCAAATACAATAGCTGCTTACTTTAAAAAAAGGCATGCAAGATAATCCCAATATTAAGGTTAAAGAGATTAGGGCAAGATTGAAAGCTGCATTTAATGTAAATGTTAGTGAAACTAAGTGCAAGAGGGCAAAAAAAATGATTTTGGAGAAATTTGAAGGTAGTTTTTCAGATGAACATAATAAGCTTGTTGCATATGCCAACGAACTGAAACTTGGCAATCTTGGGAGTGATGTGGTAATTAGCTTATCAAAAAATGCTCTTGAAGAAGGCGATGTATATTTATTTTCAAGCAATGACATATGAGTTTAAGAGTGTTTGAGATCTTTCATTGGATTGGATGAAACATTTTTGAAAGGGAAAGCTAAAGGTCAGCTCTTGGTGGTTGTTGGTCAAGATTCTGCCAATCTTTTTTATCCATTGGCTTGGGCTATTGTTGATAAAGAAACAAAACTTACTTTGAAGTGGTTCTTAAGTCACCTGCAAAAGTCACTAGACCTCAAAATGGGTGAAGGGATCACATTTATATCAAATATGCAGAAGGTATATATTTTTTCTCTGTACTGTTATTTCCAATTATTTTCTTAGTTTCTTTATACTGTTATTTGATGATATTTACTCAGTTTATTTGTACTGTTATTTGTAGGGGTTGATTGACTCAATCCAAAAAGTTCTTCCTGAGGCACACTTCAGATTTTGTGTAAGACATATAGAAGCAAATTGGTGTAGGAGATGGGGTCTGGTGAGTACAAAAAATTCCTTTGGTGGGCTGCATGGAGTACTTATGAAGAGGACTTCCAAGATCATATAAAGAGTATGAGTCAAGTGGATGATGATGGGAAGGAAGCTGTTAAGGATTTGTTAAAGTATCCACCAAAATGAATGTTGGAGTAGGGCATTCTTTGATATTGTTTGCAAGAACCAGTCTGTGGACAACAACTTGACTGAGTCATTCAATGCATGGATCTTGAAATCAAGGCACAAGCCAATCATTAAGATTCTTGAGGATATTATAATCAAGGTGATGAACATGAAGCTGAGGTGATGACATGGGGAAATGAGTACAGTCCCAAGATCATGGAGTTGTGCAACCAATTCATGAGGATTGCACTGAAGTATCATGTCAATTGCAGTGCAGACAATGGATATGAGGTGATTGAAAGTAATGACAGGCACATTATGAATATGAGGTTAAGGAAATGTACCTGTAGGGCATGTGACCTATGTGGAATTCCATGTCCTCATGCAATATGTGCATTATTGTACAAGAAGGTGGACCCTCTAAGTGAGATTCATTGGTACTTTACCAAAGAGGCTTATCTCCTAATATATTCACATAAATTACAACCAGTAAGAGGAGAAAAATTCTGGAAAATTGACCCTTCACAATACATGGCTCCACCTCTTTTGGTAAAGATGGATGGAAGACCAAAGTTTAAGAGAAAAAAGAAAAAAAAATGAGGAAATTAATAGGCAGTGACAATGGTTTCAGTCAAGGAAAGGGAGGGTAATGACATGTAGAAACTGTGGTGAACTTGGACACAATGCTAGAGGATGTGCAAAGGTAATAAATACTATAACTCTTTCTACCATTATTTTTCTTTCAACATCTAATAAAAGCTTTCTTTCTTACTAACAATACTCTAAAGGAAAGCAACTCATTGGAGGCAAGAAGAAGGGAAATCAGACAAAAAGGAAGAGAACTTTACTTGATGAAGCTACTGATGATGAAAACCCCATATCTCTCTCTCCTGCACTAATGCCACAAGAAGCCACTGATGAGGAAATTCCTTTGTCAGCCCATCATCCAATTCAGCCTACTCAAACAAGTTAATCCAGCAACTTCTTGTTTATGCCAACCCCTTCGGTGCAGAGGCAAGAACCAAGCTGCAGTGCCTTTGCAAAATTTGACTACCCAAACTTTAATACAAAGCCTAAAATAGTTATAAGGCCTAGAAGAATCTCTGAGGCAAAGACTAGACTACAGTTGAGGCAACTACAAAGTACAACAATTGGAACAAGGGCAATTGGATTTGTTGGTGATGCTAGTGGTGTGAGTGAGCCATCAAAACTTCCATTCTCACCAAAGAAGCTGCAATGACAGGGCAGGGAAAAATGCTATTATTGGTAACTATCTTAACAAACAAAGATTGGACAAGTTGAAAGCAAAGAAGGGTAATGGGAAGAAGCGGACTTAATACAATATGATGTGCTGGAATGTGGAGCTATTGAACTCTATTATGGTTATATATTTTTGGTTGTGATGTAATTACTGCTAGGCAAGTAAACTTTTTTTTTGTTGTGTGACTGTGTAGTTGGTGACCTGTTAACTTGGATGTCATGTTATCACTTGCTTGTGTAATTTTTTGGTGTGCTAAGTTGACATACCCTTATTTGGGGTTTAATTTAGTTTGGTTGTTTAGTTAGGGAAACTTGGATGTCACGTTATCTCTTAGTTGTGATATTCTTTTGGGGTGTTAATGTGAGATCCCCTTGTGAATGAATCAACTATTAGTTTATGAATTCAAATATTTGTTTCATTGTTATTCATTGTCCAATTTATAAATGTTGTCCAACCCCTTCATTTTCCAAGATTTAGGAATCTACTCGTTCATCACCATAATATGCTGTCCAGATTTTGACAGTGTTAGTTTAGTAGTTAAAATAGTAGTAAATAACCCTAATCCCATATGTATTAGGAGTAGGACATGTATTATATATATATCTACGACTCATTGTATCATTGTTAATACATGTGAATAATATATTTTTCCGTGCATTCTCACATGGTATCAGAGCCGTGGTGGTGAGACACATCTGGGAACTAGAATACAGAGCCAGAAGTCACTGTGCCTCAATTTTCGGCGACTTTTAAAGGCTGTTTGATCTCTCTCTGTGTCAGTGTTGTGCAAAATCCAACACTACCACAAAATCCATCATCGTCCGACAACAAAACCCCACTGAAAATATCCGGCAGAAACCTCCTCACAGGCCGTCAGAAGCTAGGGTTCAACCGAGCGCGTAAGCTCACGCGCCGGTGAGTACGACCACTCCCGACCATTTTTTGAAGAAGTTTCTTTAGAACAGTTGGGTCGTCTACTAATTCAGACCCTACCCGTATTGTTTTCATTTGATTATGACCACTTTGAGTTTTTCTGGCGACTACACTTTTTTTTTCCGGCAGCTACAATAATTTTCAGGCAAAAACAATGTCTCTTTCGTATGTTTTTAGTGAGTTTTTAATTGATTCTTTCTGTTATTTGGTGATAATTTTATAGACCTCTCTTCAATCCAACGATGTCTTTGGGAGTGGATGCTTTTGGGTCTAAAAACCTGGGCTCTGGTAGTTCCGGCGTTATGAATACCTCAGAACCTTTAATGGGAAGTTCAAACTACTTAGCTTGGGCTTCGTCTGTCAAGCTGTGGTGCAAAGGTAAAATTATTCTAGATCATTTAATCAAGAAATCTAGCGAGGGAGATGAAAAGGCCAAAGCACTTTAGAAGAAAATCGATGCTCAATTATGCAGTATTTTGTGGCAATCTATTGATTCCAAGTTGATGCCCTTGTTTCGTCCATTCCAGACATGTTATTTGGTTTGGGAAAAGGCTCGCACTTTATACACTAATGAGATATCTCGTTTCTATAATGTGATATCGCGGATGAAAAATTTAAGGAAACATGAATTAGTTATGTCTATTACTTGGGAAAGTACATGCAGTCTAGACCCAAGTGCTCTTATTATAATAAACTTGACATACTCGTGACGTGTGCTATTATTTATATGGTCGTGCACCCGAAAACTCTTATGTTGTTCAGACCGAGACTACAGGTAACCAAGGATTTTCTTTATCTGAAGGAGAGTATAATGAGTTCCTTCAGTATCGAGCAAGTGAGTAGACATCTCCACAAGTAGCCTCTGTTGCTGGTAATTATTTTGCTTGTGTTTACCAGTCTAGTATTCTTGGACAATGGGTTATGGACTCATTCGCTTCTGATCATATCTCTGGTAATAAATCACTTTTGTCAAATATTGTGTATTCATAGTCTGTAACAACCCGATCGGTCGTTCCGAGAGTTCTAGCCCCATTTCCCTAATTTCTGCTTCATTATGTATGGTTCAACTCTTTTATGTTGTGTTGGGTTGGTTGGCTCGGGTTCAGAGTGATTGTGGAGAGAAATGAGACACTTAGTCTCTTAAGTCAGTTAATTAGTTGGAAAAGTCAACCGATAGTTGACTTATAAGTAAATGATCTCAGAATTGGGTTTTTATGGTACAAATAGCTTCATTAGGTTATTTCGGACTTAGGAGTGGGTTCAGAATGTTACTCGGAGGTCCGTGGTAGAATTAGGTTTGAATTGGCGGAAATGGATATTTGGCGATTTTCGGTCGATAGTGGAAAATTAGATATCGGGGTCGAAATGGAATTCCTGAATTTGGATAGGTTCGTAGTGTCGTTTGTGATTTGTGCGCAAAATTTTAGGTAATTCGGACGTGGTTTGGTTGGTTTCGGCATCATTGGCGAATTTCGGAAGTTTAGAAATCCTTAGACTTGAATTTCTGGTTAATTTGGTATTTTGATGTTGTTTTGAGCGATTCGAAGGTTCGACTAAGTTTGAAAGATGTTATGGGATGTGTTGGCATATTTGGTTAAGGTCCCGAGGGTCTCGGGTGTGTTTCGGATGCTCAACGGGTCATTTTTGGACTTGAAAGGTTGGCAGTTTTTCTGGCGTTTTGTTGCAGAAGATTTGTTCTTCGCGATCGCGAAGAGGAGGTCACGATTGCGTAGGCTTATTTGGGGCTGCGTTGGTGTTTTTCTATGCGATCGCAGAGGTTAGGTTACGATCGCGTATGTGTGTGGTGCAGTGCTTCGTGAACGCGTGGCCAGGGTCACGTTCACGTAGAAGAGGGTGAGTTGGGGAAAGGTCGAGGTGATTGCCTTACGCGACCGTGTGAAGCTGGTCGCAATCGCGATCACGTAGGTCTGTGTGGTTTAGGTTCGTGAACGCGTAAGAGTTTACACGATCACTTAAGGTTATCAAGGGGTAGCATTATTTGTGCTTCGCGATCGCGAGGCTATTTCCGCGATCGTGATGAAGAATTATCTGGGCAAATTTTAAAAGGTTCAAAATGAGGGTTTAAGTTCATAATCCAAAATTCAATAGAGAGCTCATGAGAAGGCGATTTTAGAGAGGTTTTTCATAGGAGTGATTGCGGTAAGTGTTCTTCACTTGATTTTGGTCAAATTCCATGATTGTGTCTTGATTTTTATCATCTAAGTTGGGAATTTGGGGTGAAAATTGGGGAAATTAGGGCTTGAAATTGGAGAGTTGATTTTTGGGATTTGAATGGCCATTTGATGTCGGATTTTGAGGAATTTATATGGGTAGACTCGTGAATGAACGACGATTCTAGTTTTGTAATTTTGGAGGATTCCGAGACGTGGGCCCGGGGGTCGGGTTTGGCCAATCTCATAGTACAAGGGTATATTTGGCCCTTTGCCGATTAATAATATATAGTTTATTTTTTGTTCGTATTTGGATCGTTTGTTAAAATAATACAATTTCTGTCCACAAGAAGAAGCTCTAAACATCCTATTTCCATAATAAACTTGATAGCCAACTTTGACATCTTTATGACTTGTTTTTACTACTAAGAAGGTACTGCAATAATATTTTAAGAAAATTATCAACTGAGAACGCCCAAAAAAATCAGAAGCCTAGAACACAAGATAAGATAAAAGACAATGCAGAAGCAATCCTTGCTTAAAGGATATCTGTTTCAATGGAGAGTTAATTACCTATACATTTGCAACCAATGGCTGGAAATATCTAGAGCAAGCAATGGCAAGAAAACTAGACCAGGCCTGGAATCATTAGGACACAGGAGGAAATAAATCTTAAATATATGAGAACTTTTAAAAATCGTAATGCAAATAGGAGTTAGTGAATCTACCTATATACCTGCGAAAGAATCACCAGCAGACATGCAGTGCTAACCCTGAAAAATCATACCGGCCCACATAAACAAAAAAGCAGAATTAAGATTCTTAATATGAAAGCAAGGGCAAATATATTAAATGTTCATCCTCATGGATTATTATAAGCAGCAGAAGTAATCACACTATCAAAATCACATGTAATCTAGACAACTAGTATAAACGGGATTTCACGGGTTACCTCTTGAAGCGTGAACAAAGCTCCTCTATCACGTGAGCCTCCAATTTCACAGCAACTCAATGAAATCTCCACCACCCGCACAATCACGATCTCCGAACGTTCCACGGTCTTCTACTGTGTTACCCAAATAATATCTGGAAATAATAATTCTGTGTAGGAGAAATTTCTAGGAAAATATTGGCTAAGATTTTCACCTTGCTCTTCTACCTCTTGGTGGAAAATATTATGTATTTATCGCACAAGTTTTAGGGGTTAAAACCCTTTTCTAAAACCTGTTGGATTTTCTTTTCCACCAGGAAAAGTACTTCTTTATTTCGTATTATTTAAGCACAATAGGAACCACAAAATTTAATTAACAAGGCTTCCAATTATGGAACTAATTTATAATTTTTGAAATTAATATCCACCATAATTAATTACAAACTATTCCACTAAAAATTCGTAATTGCACTCCTTATTCAATTTCGAAATTCATCCACTAAGTCTTATTTAACTCCCCATGTTAAGATTTAGATACTAATCAATTAAATTAAATTAATGACAATTTAATTTATTTATTATTTCCTTTAGAATTTCGCTTAACTTATTTCATGTGTCGGATACAAAATTCACCAGCCGGGTTTACACATGAAAACTTATAAGCTTTCATAAAGGTGTATCACCAATCTCTAAACCGAGACATGGATTCCATCAACTAACTATTATTTCGCCACTGTACATTATTATTATCAAATTTACTAGGCATATTGACCCACGAAAGAATCTCGCCTTTCAATAAATCAAAACAATAATAATATACACAGCTAATAATAATTATATCAAGATTAAGAGTATAAGTAGATTTAATGGCTAGAGAATTTATTTTATTAAGTCAGTATAAAATACTTATCTCTACTTGGTCCGTTCAATACATACAAAATGTACTAGCTCAAGGAGTTGGAATTAAACCCTTCCCATAATCAAGATAAATTATATTTAATCTTGTGCTACAATCATCCATGATGATTTGTCCAATTCCATCATTAGATTATGAGCTCAAACTTTATACTTATAAGAACCGTTGATTTAATCTTCCACGTATAAGCTAAACTCTATACACTAAATTATCTACTATATAAGCAAATGAAACATACTAATATATGATCTATTTAAAACTTTAGTAAAACTGAATAAATAATTATTTCATAATAACTACCATATCTAAACCAAACTCACGGTTATACATCCCAACAATCTCCCACTTAGACTATTAACCATGAAAATTATTAGGATATACTATATCCAAATGCATGGTTAATAGTATATGCCCCAACAATCTCCCACTAAGACTTATAACCATGCATCTACAACGTTCTCATGCATTCTTTATGACTATTAAAAGTCTTCACCAAATAGGGTTTTGTTAAAGAATCTTGCCAAGTTATTTCTGATGCAATCTTTGTCCAGTAGTGCTTTGTCGTAACTATTTAGTTTGGTATTAAATTCTTCAGAGATCGTGTTGCCGAAACTATCCCACGAGTGTACACTGAACTATGATTTTCCTTAGTATTCTCACACTATGACGAAGTACTACTAATGAAACAACCGGACCGGTCGTTTTGAGCTTTAGCGCGTCTTTCGATAATTTGAGGTCAATCGGACTTGATTTGATAGGTTCCGATGTTGAATGCAGAAGTTTGAAGTTCTAAAGTTCACTAATCTTGAATCGGAGTGCGATTTGTGATTTTCGCGATGTTTGATGTGATTTAAAGGCTCGATTAAGTTCTTATTGTGTTTTAGGACTTGTTGTTAGGTTTAATTGAAGTCCCGGGGTCCTCAGGGTAGTTTCAGATGGTTAACTGATCGAGTTTGGACTTGGGAGAAATGCTGAAGCAGCTGGCATTTGGTGTAACCGCACCTGAAAGGTTTTGGCCATAGGTGCGGAACCGCAGAAGCGACTAAGAGGGTCGCAGAAGCGATTTCGGGTGAGCTGGGCATGCAGCGCAGGTGCGAGGAAAAGCCCGCACCTGCTAAGCCGCAGATGCTAAGGGGAGATCTGTAACGACCCGGCCAGTCGTTCCGTGGGATTTACCTTGTTTTTCCCATTTCTGCTTTTTCATATATTGCTTAGCCTGTTTATATTGTGTTGGGTCAGTTGGTTTGGGTCCGGAGTGGTCATGGTGAGAATTGAGGCATTTAGTCTCTCAAAGTAGCCTAATAGTTGAGAAAGTCAACTGTGAGTTGACTTATTGGTGAACGACCACGGAATGCAGATTTTATTGCTCAGATAGTTTCATTAGGTGATTTGGGACTTAGGAGTGTGTTCAGAATGAAGTTTTGATGTCCGGTGTAGAATTAGGCTTGAATTGGCGAAAATTAGTTTTTGACGACTTTCGGTCGCTAGTGGAAAATAGGATATCGGGGTCGGAATGGGATTCCGGAAGTTGGAACAGGTCCGTAATTTCATTTTGGGTATGTGTGCAAAATTTCAGGTCAATCGGAGGTGTTTTGGTTGGTTTCGGCATCGTTGGCCAAATTTGGAAGTTTCAAAGTTCATAGGCTTGAATTTGATGAAATTTTGGTGTTTTCATGTTGTTTTTGGTGTTTCGAAGACTCGACTAAGTTTGAATAATGCTATGGGGTGTGTTGGTATGTTTGGTTTGGACCCCGAAGGGCTCGGGGTTGATTTCGGATGGTTGACGGAGTTTTTGAACTTAAGAAATTGCAGCAAATGGCTGCTGGTGTAAGTTTCTGGTGTTGGCCGCACCTGCGGATGGGTAGCCGCAAGTGCGACGTCGCAGGTGCGAAAGGCCATGCGCAGGTGCGAAGGGAGGCTAGGCAGGAGGAGTCCGCATATGCTAAGAGTTGGCCATACCTGTGAAGCCGCAGGTGCGGGGAAGTGGCCGCAGGTGCGAGAATTGGTATGTTAGTGGGATTTCGCAGGTGCGCAACTGGGACCATAGGTGCGGGTCCGCAAGTGCAATTAAAGGTCCGCAGGAGCGGAATTTCTGGGCAGAACAGTATAAAAGATGCCTCCGTGAAATTTTATTCATTTCACCATTGTTGCATGCAGTTGGAGCTCATTTGAAGGCAATTTGAAGAGAGAATTCGTGGGTCTTCAGTGGAGTAAGTTCCCGAGTTATTAAATTCGATTATATGCTATTTTGTTCGGATTAGGCTTGTAAATTGAAGGATTAAAGTAGGAAAAGGTTAGGAAGAATGGGTGGAGGATTGGAAAAATTCTTTTGGCAAATTGGGTAGGCAATTGTGGTCCGATTGTGGTGTTTTTGGTATGTGTAGAATCGTGGGAGGAAGAGGTTTCTAGCGATGTAAATTTTATCAAATTTCGAGACGTGGGCCCGGGGCTCGGTTTTGGCCGAATTTCGAGTTTCTTGTATAATTTGATAGTTTTCGATTCGGTTGTGTTCCTTTAGTATGTATTGATGATGTTAAAATGGTTTTGGCTAGATTCGGAGAAATCGGGAGCCAATTTGAGGGGCAAGAACATAGCGGACTAGTGTTGTGGCCCGGTAGAGGTAAGTAATGGTTATAAATCTTGTCCTGAGGGTTTGAAACCTCGGACTTCATATTTCTCACTGATTTTAGAATTGCGCACATGTCGGATGACGAGTATGTGGTGGGACTGATTTGTGGAGGGGACTTGGTCCTCTCCGCGTCCACTATTGAGTTGAGTATTTTACTCAAAACCTTATGTTAAATTGTGTTCTAAAGATTACTGCAATATTTGGGCTATAAGCCATGATTGGGGCCTCGTGCCGATCTGTTTCGACCCCTTTGGGGATTTTTACTGCTGTTTTCCTCACTGTTTATTGACGATTTCACTCAGTCACATTGTGTTTACTGTTTTCGAAACTCAGCCTGATTTACACTACTTTGAGATTTAAAAATGATGTTTTGGGTCAAGTACCCCGTTTTACTGATTTGCCCGAGGGGCTTTTGAGAGGCTCTACTGAGTGAGGCCGAGGGCCTGTTTGTGAGGATATGATACTCCACGAGGTGGCTTGATATTAGCGCCTGGGCTGAAGGAGCCCCTCCAGAGTCTGCACACACCCCTAGTGAGCGCACCGAGTGCCGAGTGACGAGTGACGAGTGATTGGGAGGCATGAGTGATTGTGAGGTATGCCCGAGGGGCTGATTATGAGTGATTGTGAGGTATGCCTGAAGGGCTGATTATGAGTGACTGTGAGGCATTCCCAAGGGTCTGATTATGATACATATTTTTGCCCGAGGGGCTACTTATGATTTTACCACTTTCGCTTTGAACTTATTAAATATGTTTTACCCGAGGGGCCTCTTTATGATTTATTTCATTTTCATACTAAATCTTTCGGTTTGAAGTTGTTGAAAATATACATTATTCAAAGCATTTTTCTGAAGTTGGTTTTAAGGCATGACGATTTCATATATCTATGTTTATGCTGTTGTGAATTGATGATATTAATTTTTATATGTTTTCTTGCCGCTTAGACTTGATTTATTTTCATTACTACTGAGTTGGCGTAATCACATTACTCCCTGCACCCCTATGTGCAGATTCAGGTGCAGATACTGAGCATTAGCTATCTATTCCGTGCGGAGCCGGAGTGCGGGATATAGAGGTAGCTGTTCAGCGTCTGCATCATCTCTGTTTTCCCTTCTTGTTGTATCTAGCTATTTATTCGAAGGTTTTGTATTATGATAGTATACCTCTTTGTATCATCTCTCTTAGATGCTCATGACATGTTGGCTCCGGGTTTTGGGGTTGGTTGCACTTTTTATTGGCCTAATGTATTTAGTAAACTCTGTATATTTTATGAAATGCTTGAAATTGGTTGTGATTTTGAAACAAATGGTAAATATGTGATTGTTGGATAGCCTAGTTCCACGGTAGGCTCCATCACGACCGGTTTAGGATTTGGGGTCGTGACAAGATCGCAGATGCGGAATTGGCCAAGAAGGCCTGGGCCACAAAAGCCGACTTTAGCCCGCAGGTGCGTGAGCTCAGAAACGTTATTTGGGCCACAAAGTGGAGGCTGCTGGGTTGAGTTAGAGCCGCACCTGCAATGGATTTTCTGCAGGTGCGAAGCCGCAGAAGCGGCTATCGAACCGTATGAGCGAAAGGGTTGCTGGGCAGTAAGGTTTTTATATAAACGAGATTTGGCCAATTTTCTTCCATTTTCACTTGGTTGGGGAGATTTTTGAGAGCTCAAAAGGGAGATTTTCATCAAGCAACACAAGGTAAGTGATTCCCACCTATTACAAGTTAAGTACATGGTTTGTATAAGAATTTAAACATGGAAAATAGTAGAAATTGTGGGGTTTTTGTTAGAAAACCTAGAATTTGGTATTTTTGGATTTTGACCACGAAATTAGGCATGGAATTGAGAATAAATTATATATTTGAGTTCGTAATGTTATGGTTAATGTTTATCTTCGAGAATTTTTGAAATCCGGGCACGTGGGCCCGAGGGTTGATTTTATTGACTCTTTGAGCGGAGTTGGGAATTTTTATGGAATGAATTATTATGAGCATTGGAGTATATTTGATGGGTTTGAACCTTGTTTGACTAGTTTTGGATTGACGGGCATCAGTTTGAGGTGTAAGAGAGGCCGTGGAGCCAGTTATGGAACTTCGAAACGAGGTATGTTTCCTGTCTAACCCTGTGAGGGGGAAACTACCCCTAGGTTAATTATTGTTATGTGCAACTATTTGTGGGTTCTACGTACGCACGAGTTGACGAGAGTCCGTATGTAGCTATAACATGTTTATGTCCGGATAGACTTAGGATCTTATTATGTAATATTTGAAACACTTGAACTCATTGTGCTGGCTTACTTAGTTGAAGTGATAAATGTAATTGATATAGAAATAAAAAATATGTATACTAGGCCAAGACTTAACACTTGAGTGATGGGCGAGTTATTTGAGAAGTAGTAAAGCTTATATTCATTTTATGCTCATGTGCTATAATGTAAACGCGTGTCTCAAAATTCTGGGAACTTCCTTCCCTCTCTTGTGAAGCGGGCCGAACGCCTCGTCAGTATATATATTCATCAATGGTTCGTGTCGCTCGACCCTCGGCAATGTACACATTATTCTGGATCGGGCTGAATGACCTCGGCGGAATCGTGCGTTATATCGCTAGTAGTCCAAGTATTCACGAGATAAACCTTTCACTGATGCTCGACATTTTTATGGTATTCCTTAGTTATTTGATATTGGCACTTGGCATTTTCTGAGATTTAAGGTAGAATACAAGAGCGAGAAATTTATATTTTAATAGAAATATTTGGAAGATTATGTAACTCACAGATTTACCCCATCATTGCAGTATACTTCATATTTGCTTATGCTTTATTATATTGCTTTATTGGACCTTTAGTAAGTGTCGATGCCAACCCCTCGTCACTACTTCTCTGGGGTTAGGCTAGATACTTACTGGATACGTGTTGATTTACGTACTCATGATGCATTTCTGCACTAAATGTGCAGGATCTGACTGGTTCATTTGAGGATCAGCTTGGTGCGTAAGCGCACATGTTGAGGAGACTTTACGGGAGCTGCATTCCAGGCTACGCATTGCAGTCCGCCAAGTCTCCATAGTACTATTTATTTTGTTCTGTCTTATTATATTCGGGACATATATTGTATTATTATTGTACTTCTTAGAAATTTGCTCATGCACTTGTGACACCGAGTTTTGGGGGTTTCATTCAGGTTATTTGTTGTTGTGGTTCGTGTAATATTTTTACTTACCCTGTAATTTCTATTTCATACCATTTAATTAATAAAAATTATGATTTCAAAAATACCGTTGGTTTTCTTGACGACGACGTTAGGCGCCATCACAACATATAGTGGATTTTGGGTCGTGACATGTTGGTATCAGGTTCACTTAGGTCTCACGGGTCATGAGCAAGTCTAGTAGATTCATGTGGCTCGGTATGGAGACATCTGTACATATCTTCGAGAGGCTACATGACTGTTAGGAGCACTTCCCTTCTCAATTTCTCATCGTGCGATTTGATTCCATGGAGTCTTGTGCCTTTATTTCCTTCATACTCAATCTTATGCGACGGGAAGCGATGTTATCAATTGGGCATCGAGGAGTTGTAGTGGTGCTGCAAACGTGGTGCATGATATTTTTCCCCGCGTGTTCGGGCAGATTATTATCGTCGCCTTGCGGAAGGATTTTCTTTTGTTTCAGCTCAGTATCTGTATTTCCTGTAGTTTCGAGACTGTGCACGGATTGCTACGATGCCTATGCATTGTTATCGCACAATGGTTGTGTAATGGTAGGGTGCTTGGTTATGTGTCAAGGCAGTGAATGAATTGAAAGGAGGATTTCTCAGCGCATGATTTAGAGGTTTAACGTTTAATTCCAACAAGGGAAAGGCAATGGGACTATAAATTTTTAGGTTTGGATTGATGGAGTAACAAAACTTGGTATTTTCGAGCGTGGAGAAATTTGCATCTTGATGTGGTGTCCTTGTCCTTGTTTGAATGTATCAAGGTCGCCGGTGTTATGGTTTTCTTTGATTTTCCTTCGGGGCAGGGTGTTGTGAAATGATGCCTGAGAAGCGGTTGTTAGAGATAGCGGTGTGTAGAGGATTCGGAACCGAATCGATGTTTCTATTGTTGATGTCTCGAGAAAGATGACCTTCCAGGAGGTTTAGAGTTGGAAGCAATTTATTAGTTCAGGTGCTACAGGTTTGAGTTGATACAACAATTGGGTAAACAAGTATGAGGAAGGACATGGCAGAAGGTGTCTCGCGGTGGTTGAATTACTAGC
This sequence comes from Nicotiana paniculata, assembly GCA_005239505.1. Classification (NCBI taxonomy): domain Eukaryota; kingdom Viridiplantae; phylum Streptophyta; class Magnoliopsida; order Solanales; family Solanaceae; genus Nicotiana; species Nicotiana paniculata. Next base: position 20,902 of record MDKI01126831.1, read on the forward strand.
AGATGGTCTAACCGAGTAAGAGTGGCTGATTAGCATATGGATTTTGTGTCAGGATAACCGCTGGCTTTGAGAGGAGTTTAGAGCAATTTGGGAATCATGGCGGACAGTGACTAGGTATACGGATTGTATTTGGGATGGTGGCTATTGTACTGAGGGGCATTTAATATGGCAGGAAGGAGTTTGATTGAAATGAAGAGCGTGTGAAGGCTTGATTATCGATTTGGATGCAATGTGATTTTGGGGTTGAAATGTACTGTCGGACTTTCAGTTGATGTCAATTGGGAAGGAGAAGACTTATACAGTTGGTGGGCGAGCTTGGGGTTAGGAGAGTTTACTGATTTCGTGGTGGTTTTACCCAGTGCAACGTAGTTGGAAGAGGTCGGTAAGAAATCCCATAGGCGGGTTATCTCCTGTGAGCAGGTTAACGGTTGCGTGATGTTGATGAAGCTTCTGCAATTACATAAATTTTTCTTTTTCATTACTTCCATGGTCGTGCCTCGTGGCACGACAAGACCCGTACTATTGAAATGGTTCGAATAATACTACTTGCTACCCAGTAAGGGGTCGAATATGTGATTGTGACTGATGATTCAGAATGTTCATGAAAATCTTAACAAAATACTTCAAGAAATTTAGCGGGTTAATGGTACGGGATCACGGTAAATGAGAAGGAGGAATCATTGTGGGCTCTACATTATGCGATGATAGTTTAAAGCTAAGTGGGTGGAGTCCCGCCGTCTATGACTGGATCACGTGGTTGTCGTCTTGTGCAGCTTCTGATTATCGGTGCATTGGTGGATTATTTGTGACAAAGAAAAGGAAACATCAGGGGTAATTTGAGTAGAGAAACTGATAAATGTGTGCTATATTCTGCCTCATCGATTCATGTGCAGGTTTTGGGAAGACTCAAAGTTTATGTATTATGGATGTGAGGTATAAGAAAAGGGATTCAGCCGGTCGTTTCTTTGAGAGGGTGTTCATGCGCTAGCAGAGTGTTGGAGTTTTGTTATGTACGAGATTAGATCAGAGTGGGTGTCTCTCAATCAATGATCCTAGCAGGTTCGAGAATTAAAGCGTAGTGCCTAAGGATTTCGGTCCGTGGTGTGGTTAAGGATCGAGTTTTCATAGTGGATTACAAGAGGGACTTGGAATGTTCTATGTTATCATCAGGTATGCGGTGCAGTATTACAGGAAGGGAAGAAATAGCTTCGGATTCGCGGAAGGTCTTGCAGAATGGGTGTACCAGTTGGAGATGCTATTGTGCGCGTAAGGAGGTATGAGATGATTCATGGGTATTGAGACGATGTGGTCTCGCGATTCGGGTCACTCGGGATGAGTACGGATTGAGTTTGTTATGTTGCGAATGGAGATACTATATTTCTAAGTCAGGTCGAGAGTGAATTGAAAAGGTTGGGTCGGTTACTAATGATTGAAGCGCCATGATTGTGGCAATGATCAGTTCCTTCAGTATGTGAAGTTATGCATATGGTTTGTGGTCGTACGTGCGGGCTTGACACTCACCACAACTTGATTGATTTGGTAGGTATTTTATTCAAATGTCTTTGTTGTGTAAATAGATTCCGGAAAGGTTATGACGGTTCAGATCACGACTTGAGGTTGTATTTTTTTGCGATTTGGGAATTTAGTTGCATGGGCTCTTCGAAATGAGCTAGGTAAAATGTTTCTATCCAATGAAGTGTTATTCTACTGGTAGTTCAAGGGTTAGGATGAATATGTGTATTCTCGCGTAGCGGCCTGATAGGTGCAGTGAGCGGCAAGGAAATTTGAAAAATTGAGGATCTAGGTTGCGATTCGGTATTGTCAAGAATGTCACAAGCTCGGATGGGCAGATAAGGATTCAGATGTTTAGAGTAAGATGGAATTATCTTAGTGTTGCCTGAAAATGGTGTTTTGTGGAAGAGGCATTGTATATTTATTTACGGATTGTGAAGTGCCTTAGAGAATTAGTACGATTAGTGGTATGGAGGTGCAAATTTTGCTACCTGGTGCGGAGTGTCGTGGGAGCGTACCCCACGGGGAAGTTGTATGAGTGTGACATACTAGTCACTTGATTGTTAAAGATCGAAACCAAGTACGGAGATTTTTTGTACTATTGTTAATTGAGAGAGTTTATGCCTGGAAGGTGCTCTATTCCTTTGGTTGTGAACTGTGGGGGTTGTGCCGGATTGAGACGACTTGATTATTCGCACATGTGTTGAGGTCTGTGTAGCTTGTGGTGTCATATGAGCAAGATGGCTCTTGAGATACATGCCATTTATCGCACCTTAGTCGTGCTTGGGTTTTATGGCGTATGGCGATATCCGCCTCCCTGAAGTTGTATTTTTGCACTTGGCATGCTCGTGCCGATATTCGATATTCCGTAGGTAGAAGCAATATGGCTTGATGAGTATGTCCTATGGTTATGAGTGGATTAGGTGGCACGCCCCCACGAGTACGTTATTTGCACCGGGTTGCACGTCGCAAACGTATCATGTTTGGATGTGGTTGCACACTGCAATGGTATCATGTTTGGATTTGGTTACACTACGCAACAATGTTATGTTGAGAATGGTTCCTTTTATCTATTCCTGTATATTTTGTTTCTCATCCTCTGAGAAGGGTTCATAACATCTGTTCGAACATTTTATTCATTACGCGGGCTGGGTAATTCTTTTCCAAAGTTCGTTCCTCCTTATGTATCATATTCGAGTTGTAGCTTGTCGGCGTATCGGTGGCATCATATGAGATCTCAGTCAGTGTTTGAGGTGGCTTATTGCCTGAGCAGCTTGTACTGGGTGAGACGAAATAATTGGACCTGAAATTCGTGCAATCAAATTTATGTAAGGTACATTAAAGAGAAAATATTGTTGTTCAGTTCAGAATGGGGTAATGGTTCTTGTCCGGAGGAGTATTGCAGACATCGAATTTGTGAAATTTCAACTATTGTAGTCTGAGGGTGTTGTTATGGGCACGTGAATTATTCGGGGCATGGTGTGAATTCAGCAAAAGGCGTACAATCATGTTTTGGTATGGTGTGTGGTGATTGGTACGGTGTTAGTATGTTAGAATCATGTCTTGTAGAGAAATTCGGAGGTTGGAATTTGGTTCTAAGTCTTATTGACTAAATAAAAGGGAGGACTTTTTGATATCAGGGTTGGATTCCGAATCCAGAAGTGGAAGTAGTTTCGTAATGTCATTTATGACTTGTGTGCAAAATTTGAGATCAATCGGACTTGATTTGATAGGTTCCGGCATCGAATGTAGAAGTTTGAAGTTCTAAAGTTCACTAAGCTTGAATTGGGGTACGATCGTGGTTTTAGCAATGTTTGATGATTTTTGAAGGCTCGACTAAGTTAGTATTGTGTTTTAGGACTTGTTGGTAGGTCTGGTTGAGGTTCGGGGGGCCTCAGGGTGGTTTCAGATGGTGAAGGACTTGGAGAAATGCTGAAGCAGCTGACATCTGGTGTGACCGCACCTACGAGGTTTTGGCCACAGGTGCGAAACTGCAGAAGTGGAAAAGAGGGTCGCAAAAGTGGTTCTGGGTGAGCTGGGCTAGAGTGCAGGTGCAAGGAAAAGTCCGCACCTGCGAAGCCTCAAATGCGAAGGAGAGATCGCAGATGCGGAATTGACCAATAAGGCCTGGGCCGCAGAAGTCGACTTTGGCCCGCAGATGCGTGAGCTCAGAAGCTCTATTTGGTCGCAAAAGCGGAGGGTGCTGGATTGAGTTAGAGCGGCACCTACCATGGATTTTCCGCAGGTGCAAAGCCGCAGAAGCGGCTATTGAACCGCAGGTGCGAAAGGGTTGTTGGGCAGTAAGGTTTTTATATAAACGGGATTTGGCCCATTTTTCTTCCATTTTCACTTGGTTGGGGCAACTTTTGAGAGCTTCAAGGGGAGATTTTCATTAAGCAACACAAGGTAAGTGATTCCCACCTATTACAAGTTAAATACATGGTTTGTATAAGGATTTAAATATGGAAATTAGTAGAAATTGTGGGGGGTTTTGGCAGAAAACCTAGAATTTGGTATTTTGGATTTTGACCAAGAAATTGGGCATGGAATCGAGAATAAATTACATAATGTTATGGGTAATGTTTATCTTCTAGATATTTCAAAATCTGGGCACGTGGGCTAATTTTATTGACTCTTCGAGCGGAGTTGGGATTTTTTATGAAATGAATTATTATGAGCATTGCAGTATATTTTGATTGGTTTGCACCTTATTTGACTAGTTTTTGATCGACGGGCATTGGTTTGAGGTGTAAGAGAGGCTGTGGAGCCGATTATGGAACTTCCGAGCGATTTGAGTTTTCTGTCTAACCCTGTGAAAGGGAACTACTCCCTAGGTTAATTATTGTTATCTGCAACTATTTGTGGGTGCTATGTAAGCACGAGGTGACGAGAGACCGTACATAGCTAAAGTATGTTTATGTTTGGGTAGACTTACGATCTTATCATGTAATATTTTGAACACTTGAACTCATTATGCTGGCTTACTTAGCCGAAGTGATAAATGCAATTGATTTAGAAATAAAAAATATGTACGCTATGCCAAGCCTTAATACTTGAATGGTGGGCGAGTTATTTGAGAAGTGGTAAAGATTATATTCATTTTATGCTCATGTGCTATAATATAAACGCGTGTCTCAAAATTCCGGGAACTTCCTTCCCTTTCTTGTGGAGTGGGCTGAACGCCTCGGCAGTATATAGATGTATCTATGATGGTTCGTGCCGCTCGACCCTCGGTAGTGTACACATTATTATGGATCGGGCCGAATGACCTTGGAAGAATCGTGCGTTATATCGCTAGTAGTCTGAGTATTCACGAGATAAACCTTCCACTGATGCCCGACTTTTTTACAGTATTACTTAGTTATTTGATATTGGCACTTGGCATTTTCTGATCTATTAAGATAGAATACAAGAGCGAGAAATTTATAATATTTGGAAGATTATGTAAGTTACAGATTTACCCCATCATTGCCGTATGTTTCCTATCTACTTATGCTTTATTATATTGCTTTATTGGACCTTTAGTAAGTGTCGATGTCGACCTCTCGTCACTACTTCTCCGGGGTTAGGCTAGATACTTACTGGGTACACGTTGATTTACGTACTCATGCTGCACTTCTGCACTAAATGTGCAGGATCTGACTGGCTCATTTGAGGATCACCTCGGCGCGTAGGTGCACATGTTGATGAGACTTTATGGGATCTGCATTCCAGGCTACGCATCGCAGTCCGGCGAGTCTCCATCGTACTTTTTATTTTGTTCTGTCTTATTACATTCGTGACAAATATTGTATTATTATTGTACTCCTTAGAAATTTGCTCATGCACTTGTGACACCGGGTTTTGGGGGTTTCATTCGGGCTATTCATTGTTGTGGTTCATGTAAATATTTTTACTTACCCTTTAAATTATATTTCATACCATTTAATTGATAAAAATTGTGTTATCAAAAATACTAAAATGAGTAATTAAATTGGTAAATCACCATTGCTTGACGGTGGCGTTAGGCGCCATCACGACCTATAGTGGATTTTCGGTCGTGAAAGCTTGGTATCAGAGCGTTAGGTTCACTTAGGTGTCAGGAGTCATGAGCAAGTCTAGTAGACTCTTGCGGATTGGTACAGAGATGTCTGTACTTATCTTCGATAAGCTACATGACTGTTAGGAGAACTTCCCTTCTTGATTACTCATCGTGCGGTTTGATTCCAGTGAGGTTTGTGCCTTTATTTCCTTCCTACTCAATCTTATGCGACGCGAAGCGCTGTTATTAATTGGGCGTCGAGGAGTTGTAGTGGTGTTACAGACATGGTGCGGGATGTTTTTCCCTGCGTGTTCGGGCAGTCTATTATCGTCTCCTTCCAGAAGGATGTTCTTTTGTTCTAGCTTAATATCTGTATTCCTATGGTTTCGAGATTGTGCACGGATTGCTATGATGCCTATGCATTTTTATCGCACAATGTTGGTGTGATGGTAGGGTGCTTGTTTATGTGTCAAGGCAATGAATGACTTGAAATGAGGAATTTCTCAGCGCATAATTTAGAGGATCAACATTTAGTTCCAGCAAGGGAAAGGAAATCAGACTATAAATGTTTAGGTTTGGGTTGATGGAGTAACGAGACTTGGTATTTTCGAGCATGGAGAAATTTTCATCTTGATGTGGTGTCGTTGTTCTTGTTTGAATGTATCAAGGTTCTCCGGTGTTATGGTCTTCATTGATTTGACTTCGGGGCAGGGTGTTGTGAAATGATGCCTTAGAAGCCGTTGTCTGAGATAGCAGTGTGTAGCGGCTTCGGGATCGAATCAGTGTTTCCAAGTTGATGACTCGAGAAACATGACCTTCCAGGAGGTTTAGAGTTGGAAGCAATTTATTGGTTCAGGTGCTACAGGGATTGATTTTGATTTGATACAACAATTGGGTAAGGAAGTATGTGGAAGGACATGGTGGAAGGTGTCTCGCGGTGGTTGAATTACTAGCAGATGGTCTAGCTGAGTAAGTGTGGCCGATTAACATGTGGATTCCATGGCAGGATAGCCGCGTGCCTTGAGAGTAGTTTAGAGCAATTTGGGAATCATGGCAGACAGTGACTAGGTCTACGGATTGTATTGGATGGTGGCTACTGTACAAAGGGACATTTAATATGGCACGAATGAGTTTGCTTGAAATAAATAGGGTGTGAAAGCTTGATTATCAAGTTTCCAAATCGCTCTGAATATGCTGAATCATACTTAGACTACTCAGAATGACACCAAATTTTGCGATCAAGTCTTAAACTACCATATAGAACTATTTCCAGGCTCGGAATCTCAAACAGACCTCAATAACACCAAAAACTACTCCAAACAAAATTTAAAGAACTCTAAAACCTTCAATGAGCAAATTTCACTATTAAGCACCGAAATGCTCCCGGGTCATCCAAAACCTGATCCGAACATATGCCTAAGTACAAAATCATCATACGAACCTATTGGAACCATAAAATCCTAATTTCGAGGTCGTTTACTCAAAATGTTGATCCAAAGTCAAACTTAGCCCTTTTTGCCAACCTTATGGAACCAAGTGTTACGGGGAGTCTTATTTAGGGGAACAAGGATCTAGAAAGCAAAACGATCGGTCGGGTCCTTACATTCTCCACCTCTTAAACAATCGTTCGTCCTTGAACGGGTCTAGAATCATACCTGGAGTGATGAATAAGTGTGTATATCTTCTCTGCATGTCCTCCACGTCCTCCCAACTCACCTCCTCGACTAGTTGGCCCCTCGACTGAACCTTTACCGCAGAAATATTCTTGGACCTCAACTGGAGAACTTGCTTATCAACAATGGGAACTGGCTTCTTCTTATAACCCAGGCTATTATCTAACTGAATCGTGCTGAAGTCTAAGTGTCTAAATCATAGGACCTGTCGGCATGATACCTCCGGAGCATACACATGTGGAAAACCAGATGAACTCACAATAGACTGGGAGGCAAAGCAAGCTCATAAGCAACCTCCCCAACTCGTCTGAACACCTCAGATGGGCCTATAAACATTGGGCTCAACTTGCCCTTCTTCCCGAATCTCATGATTCCCTTCATCGACGAGACCTTCAAGAGAACCTTCTCGCCCACCATAAAAGATAAATCACGCGCCTTCTGATCCGTGTAACTCTTCTGTCTGGACTATGCTGTGCGAAGTCTCTCCTCGATCAACTTTACCTTTTCCAAGGCATCCCTTACCAAATCAGTACCATATAACTTAGCCTCGCCGGGCTCAAACCATCCGATGGGCGAATGACATTGCCGGCCATATGAAGCCTCAAATGGATCCATCTCGATGTTGGAATGGTAACTGTTGTTGTAAGAAAACTCGGCCAAAGGCAAGAATTGGTCCCACTGCCCTCCAAAGTTGATCACACATGCTCTGAGCATTTCTTCCAAAATCTGAACTAACCGCTCCAACTGCCCGTCAATCTGAACTGCCTCGATCTTCTTGGGATCAAACTTAATACCATCGCTCGATATAAAATGCCCCAAGAATTCCACAAAATCTAACAAGAAATCACACTTGGAGAACTTATCAGATCGTTTCTGTTCCCCCAGGTTCTGAAGCACCACTCTCAAATGCTACTCGTGCTCCTCCAGGCTACGCGAGTAGACCAGAATGTCATCAATGAAGACAATGACAAACAAATAAATATACGGCCCAAACACCCTGTTCATTCCATAAACGCCATTGATCCGTTAGTCAAATCGAAAGACATCACTAGAAACTCATATGGCCATATCTAGTTCGGAAAGCAGTCTTCGGAACATCCGAATCCAAAATCTTCAACTGATGGTACCCCAATATCAATTTGATATTAGAGAACACCCTCGCACTCCACAACTGTTCAAACAAATCACTGGTACGTGGCAACGGGTACTTGTTTTAATGGTTACTTTCTTCAGCTGGTGGTAATTAATACACATCCACATAGTCCCATCTTTCTTCTTCAGAAATAACACCATTTCACCCTAAGGCGATACACTCCGCATGACTAACCCCTTTGTTAGCAACTCAAGCTGTTCCTTCAGCTCTTTCGGAGCTATGCGTTACGGTGGTATAGATATTGGCAGGGTACCTGGAGCCAAATCAATACAAAAATTAATATTATGATCTGGTGGCATACCTGTAAGATCAGAAGAGACCACATTGGAGAACTACAGGACTATGGGCAGTGAATCAATCATCAGAGTCTCTGCATTAGTATCCCGAACATAGGCTAGATAAGCTAAACAACCCTTCTCGACCAGGTGCCGAGACTTCAGAAAAGAAATAACCCGACTAGATGCACTGACAGATGAACCCTTCCACTCTAGTCTAGGAAACTCTAGCATCCCCAAGTTAACAGTCATGACATGGAAGTCAAGGATGTCGTGATATGGAGAAAATCATTCCTTGCCCAGGATGACCACAAAGTCAGTCATGTCGACTAACAAAAGATCCGCTCTAGTCTCATAACCACAGAAGGTAAAAATGCAAAACCGATAGATCCGATCCACAATAATGGAGTCGCCCACAGGAGTGGATACATAAACAAGAGTACCCAGGGACTCACGAGAAACACCTAGTAAATGAGCAAACAGATATGAAACATATGAATACGTAGACCCTGGATCAAATAGTACTGAAGCATTACTGACACAGACAGAAATAATACCTATGATCACGGCATCTGAGGACACTGCATCTGGTCTGGCTGGAAAAGCATATAACCTAGATGGAGAACCACCCGACTAGCCTCCACCTCTAGGATGGCCCCTATGCATCTACCCCCCGCCTCAGGGCGGTCGGACTGCTGGTGGACAGTTAGTGCTGGAATCATAGGCTCCTGACCCTGCTGCACTGCCTTGCCCCGAAGCTTGGGACACAACCTCTACACATGGATGATTTCCCCGCACTTGAAACAACCTCTCAGTACGGTGGACTACTGACCTGAGGTCTGGACCTGATGTCCTGAATACTCACTGAAGGAACCCTGAATAACTGGTGGGCGATAGGAACTCTCTGGCATGGCATTGAAATAAGCTCGTACTGGAGAAACCCGAGGAGGCGGGGATGATGGATATGTGGGCCTGCTAAAATGACCCTCACGAACTAACCCCTTCCCCCAACTAGGGCACGACTGAACTCTCCATAATATCTAAACTACTTATCCCTCTTATCCTGCTCTCAGCTCCATTGACGGACACCCTCGATCCTACGAGCTATCTCCATAACTAGCCCATAAGAAGTCCCCATCTCCATCTCTCGAGCCATGGTGGCCTGGATACTTGAGTGCAAACCGGAAACCAACCTCCGCACTCTCTCAGCATCGATCGGAAGGATCATAAGTGCATGGTGAGACAACTCAGAGAATCTTGCCTCATAGTTAGTCACGGAGATCTGGCCCTGCTGAAGCTGCTCGAACTGAAATCGCAACTCTTCCCTCTAAGAGGAATATATCTGTCCAAGAAGAGGCATGTGAACTGATCCCAAGTCATGGGAGGAGAACCTGCTAGTCAGGCAAGAAGAATGAACTGCCACTGTAACGACCCGACCGTTCTCCTAAATGAAACTTCCCGTAGCAGCTTTTTATGATTTATGACTTGCGGGGACTGGTGGTCCGGGATTCGGAGGTGTTTAGAGTGGTACAAGAATAATTTGTTCCTTAAGGTTGTCTTTTAAGGCTAGGTTTGACTTCGGTCAACATTTTGGGTAAACGACCTCGGAATCAAGTTTCATCGGTTCCGGTAGCTTCGTGTGATGATTTTGGACCTGGGCATATGTTCGGAATGGGTTTCTGATGACCCGGCCCAATACTGAAATAAGAAGTTCCTTAGGTTCCTATTGTGGTTTTGGACGTGTTTTTGTGTTATCGAGGTCCGAACGGAATTCTGAGATCGGAAATAGTTCCGTTATGTAATTTATGACTTGCCTGCAAAATTTGGTGTCATTCCGAGTAGTATAGGTCAGTTCGGCGGATTGTTAGCGAAGTCTAAAAAACTTAAAGTTCCTAAGTTTTGTTCTTGGGGTTTCAAGGTGTGATTTTGAGTTTTAGGGTTGTTTTGGGTGTTCCGAAGGCTCGAGTGAGTCCGTATTATGATTTGGGACTTGTTGGTATATTTGGACGGGGGCTCGGGTGGGCTCAGGTGCCTCCCGGACACCACACGAGGCCAAAAACCAACTGAAATAGCTGCCGGTGCACCTGTTCTAGTGTGACCGTTGTCACACCTCCTTTTTCCGACAAGAGTTGGATACGGGAGTTTTTCCAATTTAAGTGACATTATGCGGATTTGGGATTTATTAGTTTCAGATTCGCCACCCGAATTTTTTACGGTGTTCCGGGACACCATTTATTTATTGAAATCCCATACCGAGGAAATTTGACTCTGTTTTAATTTGTCTGCGACCTGAAATCCGAGCAAGGAATTCTGTTAACCCGGGAGAAGGTGTTAGGCATTCCCGAGTTCCATGGTTTTAGCACGGTCGCTTAACTATTAATGTTTGGCCTAATTATCTTATTATTTACATATTTTAAAACCTATTGTGCTTTTATCTCTCTTGCTTTTTATCCGCTTTTTAATATTTATGGAATTATTTTAATACAAATCATGATTGACGCGCACTTGTTATTTTTGGACACGTTGCAAACCGCGCCACATGAAATGTACCCGCGATTTACAACATGCTCATTTAATTAATGTTTTGAGTTAGAGTCGGGGACATGAGTTGCCACACCCGAGTGTAGATTATATGACTATGGTCATGACGATTAAATATGCCTATTTGAGGCGATATTCGATTATTCTCTAGGTTTTTGGGATTTTTCATCTAAAAGAGGTATTTTTAGCTTATGGGTTATGTAAATAATTTTTGATATTTATGGATTTATCTTGGGACAATTCATGATGGCGTGCACTTGTTGTTTTTAAACACATTATAATTACGCCACATGAAATGCACCCGTAAT